>JBCHJU010226442.1:0-15505 GCA_039654505.1 Plocamopherus imperialis
GAGGTGGAGAGAGAGAGAGAGAGAGAGAGAGAGAGAGAGAGTGAGAGAGAGAGAGAGAGGGAGGTCAAAGAGAGACACACAGACAGACAAACAGACAGAAATGCAGTGCAGAAGTGGAAGGAGATGAATAAAAATCAAAAGAAACAAAATGGATTAATGAATGACACATTAATGAAAACATAACAACCCCGCCCAACCCAAGAGCAAACAATTTTGTTTAATCAGAAAAAAAACTTTTAAAAACATTAATCACAAATCTATGCAAAATGGAATATTAGAAAACACATGTATACATAATAAATTTATTTTAGTCAGATTTTGTAGGTTTCCTTGTCCCCAGCTTGATCCATTCTGTTGAAGGCTCGATAATGCAGGGATATTTTTCATAGCCTGTCGAAAAAAACATAATTTGTTATGTTAATTATATTATATAACTAGCGCATATATATAAACACATCATCAATGCTAATTTTACAGACTTTGATAGCTTTATTTTATTCACTTCTATAAAAGTAATATTGACAGGGTGGCCATGGTAGCATAAAGTGATCTATGGGCAAATCTGAATTTTATTTCATTCTTTGTCTAAGTCTGAGTATTCATAATAGCTGACAAACTCATGTAGCTAAGTATTCTTGTCAACACCCCTAAGTAATTTATTATCCTAGTATTTTGATATTAGTGTTGTACATTTAATTTTCTGCTTGAAACTTTACTGTACTTTACATTGGTAGGGAGTTTATTCCACAATCTGAATGTATTAGGAAATACATTATGAATATGAACAGCTGTCTACATTTGATAAAGGCAGTGTAAATGTTTGGGCATCAGATCTTGTGCCGCTATCTTTCATATTGATTTCCTCTAGTGGTAATATTGCTTGTCCATTAATTGCTTTGAAAAGAATAGTTACTTTATTTGTAGCTCTTTGTTCTTTTCAGGGATATCCACTGCAACTTATCCATGTTTATTTTCGTCTTGTCTGTTGTATAGCTATAGTTGTTGGTTACAAATCTACCTGCATTTTTTTGTATTTTCTCTAACTCATCTATTCCTTTTTGACAATATTGATTCCATACACATCCTCCCTATTCTAAGATGTTTTGTAGCACTTGTCCTTGACATGTGGGTAGTCATTGATGTAACGTTTTAAGAATGCTGATAGACTATTTGCTTTCTTACATATTGCATCATGTTGGTCCTTCCATTGTAGTTAATTATCTATGACACCTAAGTATTTTGCATTCTTTGTAGTTTTTAGTGAATGGTTGTGTAGGTTATAGTTTGATTCTTTTTATTGGTTATTTTAAGAACTTGACATTCTTCTGGGTGAAATTCCACTTTCCAATCTTTTTCCCATTATTGGAGTGAGTTAAGGTCTTTTTGGAGTATTTTGCAGTCATTAATCTTCTTTATTGCTCTGTAAAGTAGGCTATCATCTGCAAATGGTCTCATTTTGGTCCCTGTTGTAATGTCATTTATATATTATATTAAAAAGTAGAGTGGGCCTAAAACGGTACCCTGTGGTACTCCTGAAAGAACTGGTTTAGGGTTTGACTCTATTCCTTCTACAGTAACTTTTCGAGTTCTACCTGTAAAAAATTATTCGGTCCAATTTCGAATTTTATGCTGTATGCTGCTGAAATATTTTAATCATAGCCCCTGGTGGTGTCCTTTGTCAAAGGCCTTTGAGAAATCTAAAAGAAATCTATTTGTCCTTTCCTATTGAAGCAGTTGCTAAAATCATTAATAGTTGTTATCAATTGAGTTTTATAGCTTCTCTTTTTCCTAAACCCTCTTTGGATGTTACTAAGTATATCATATTTTTCAAGGTGGTCCATTATATTGCTGTGTATGATATGTTCTAGTAATTTACAAGTCACACATGTTATGAATACAGGTCTACAGTTCTCTGCTTTAAATTTATTGCCTTTTTTCAAAAACGGTACAATGTTTGCATTTTTCCATTCATTTTGTACTTTGCCTTGATTAAGAGAAGTTTGAAATAAGAGTACATAGTACATACCCCCCAACTAATTCATGTGCACAGTTTTAAAATCTTGCTCATCATTTTATTTGGTCCTGTAATTTTATGTTCATTTATATTTAACAGTAATTTGAGCAATTTGAGAAAATCAAGTTGTAATAAGGGTGGCATGAGAAAGAAAAAAAATAAAACCAACCCCACTTGCGCAAATTTTGAACATATTTTTTATCAATCATTTTGAAAGTTTCCAAATCTCACTGGACCGAATTCTACATCTTGTTTGATAGTTCGCTATAGAAGTGATCTTTTCAGATTAATTTACAATGACTACAGCAGCTCTTACGGAAATTTTTTATAAGAAGCGAAAGTTCCCTCCCTTGAAATTAAGTGAATGCATACAATTGCCATTGGAAAATGCAAATTTAGACAAACCTTTTTGGCAAATATGCTTTAGATCAAAAGTACTCATTTCGGCAAATAAAATTTTCTTTACCTTGCTGCAGTCATATGAAATAAAATGTCAGAGCAAAATGAGCACAAATGATACATAATACTATACCTGCTTTTGTATAGTTCATAATTTTTACAATGTACCTATTTACTTAATTTCTTTTTTACTTTATATAGTCTTGTAAAGCGCTGCAGAGCATTGTTGTGGACTATAGCGCTATATAAATGCATTATTATTATTTATTATTATTATTATTATACATGTTTAAATTAAAAAAAAAATATGATTATCCATGTGCTTTGTGAAATCATATTTTTACTCAAGTTTATAAGTGTACATCATGTAGTAGCCTATCTTTTTTTTGCATCCCATGTAAATACATATTTCTTGTATTATCATGAAACTAAAAAAAATGAAGATAACATATTTATTACTCACTGTATACATCACATCTTAAATTTTATGTTGGAGAAAAAAAAAACCAACTTACTAGAGCAATTGGAAAAATTACATGTATAATTAATCTGTATAACCCATGGACATAATCAATATAACAAAACCTATATGAAATATATCTTTGGTGTTATCCAATGTGTTATCCATCCAGCGAGTAAAGAAATATTGCATTGAATTGGTTCTATCAGGGAGTGTTTTACATTTCAACATTTGGAAAGAAGCCATGAAAATACGATGAAAAAAATGATTTAACAAATATATAATGTTTATGTTCATATCTATGTTTATATATAACAGCCTTTTTGTCAGAGTTGACGATCTTGTCCCAATGTTATTGCCTCATATCAATAACATAGCTACGCATGGGCTGTTATTCTAAGGGGAGTGTGGGTGCCCAGCTATACTCCCTTCCATTAATTGACGATCGTTGCCTTCCCTCTGATCTTTACCTCTTCAACTTGTCAACTTGGTAGGATCGAATTTTGCCAATGGTGACGGCCGATATGGCCTACTCTTTTCGATTTTAATAATGGATGGTTCTTTTACATGCGCAAAGGCGCATGGGTTTATCGTCCATCTCCGATGGGACTAAACATTCATTCACCCTGCCTACCACAGGATGAGGAGGCGGAAAAAACTAGATTTTCAATCAAGCCTGCACAGCTGGGGATCGAACCCCTGACCTTTGGCTTGATGGCAGAGTGCCCTAACCCCTAATCTGTCCGCACTCAAATATTACAAATGACATTTATATGAACACTACTTTATATCTCTGATTGAGCGACTTAACATATTGCCTTTACAAGTTAGTCTTAGCTGACAAACTCAGATAGTTGAGTATTCTTGTCAATGCGCCTTAAAGTACTCTATCATTTAAGTATTTTGATATTAGTGTTGTACATTTAAATTTCTGTTTGAAAACTTCTGTATATTTGCTATACTTAACATTGGTAGGGAGTTTATTCCACAATCTGCATGTATTAGGGAAATATGAATATAAATGGCTATCTACATTGGATGAAGGCAGTGTAAATGTTTGAGCACCAGATCTTGTGTGGCTATTTCTCACATTGAATTCCCCTAGTGGTAATATTTCTTGTCCATTAATTGCTTTGAAAAGAATGGTTACTTTATTCCTAGCTCTTTGTTCTTTGAGGTGTTAACACTGTAACTTATCCATGTTTATTTTTGTGTTGCCTGTTGTATAGTTATAGTTATTGGTAACAAATCTAACAGCCTTTTTTTGTACTTTCTCTAATACATCTATTTGGTTTTGACAATGTGGATCCCATACACATCCTCCATATTCTAAGATGGGTTTTACAAAGGGTTTGTAGCATTTATCCTTGACATGTTGTGGGCAGTCATCGATGTTACGTTTTAAGAATGCTAATAGTCTATTTGCTTTCTTACATATTGGTCTTTCCATTGAAGTTTATTATCTATGATAAAACCTAAGTATTTTGCATTCTTTGTGGTTTTTAGTATTTGGTTGTGTAGGTTATAGCTTGATTCTGTAGGTTTCTTTTTATTGGTTATTTTGATAACTTGACATTTATCTTGGTGAAATTCCATTTTCCAATCTTTTTCCCATTGTTCTATTGAGTTTAGATCTTTTTGGAGTATTTTACAATCATAAATTATATTTTTTGTTTCTCTGTAAAGTAGGCTATCATCTGCAATTGGTCTCATTTTGGTCCCTTTTGTAAGATAAAGATCAATGTCATTTATATTTATTAAAAAGTAGAGTAGGCCTAACACTGTACCCTGTGGTACTCCTGATAGAACTGGTTTAGGGTTTGACTCTATACCTCTGACAGTAACTTTTTGAGTTCTACCTTTACGAAATGATTCAGTCCAATTTGGTATTTTATCCTGTCTGCCGTACCGTTTAAGTTTTAATAATAATCCCTGGTGGTCTACTTTGTTGAAGGCCTTTGAGAAATCTAAAAGAGTAGCATCTATTTATATCCTTTCCTATTTAAGCAGTTGCTAAAATCATTAATTGTTGTTATTAATTGAGTTTCACAGCTTCTCTTTTTCCTAAATCCATGTTGGATGTTAATAATATTAGGTATGTCATGTTTATCTAGATGGTCCATTATATTGCTGTGTATGATATGCTCTAGCAATTTACATGTTACAGATGTTAAGAATACAGGTCTATAGTTCTCTGCTTTAAATTTATCACCTTTTTGAAAAAGTGGTACAATTTTTGCACTTTTCCATTAATTTGGGACTTTGCCTTGATTAAGAGAAGTTTGGAATAAAAGTACATATACTTCAACTAGTTCATGTGCATATAATTTTAATATCTTGCCTGGGATCTTATCTGGCCCTGTAGCTTTATGTTCGTTTACATTTAATAGTAATTTGAGCACTCCAATTTTTGTGACAGTTATTGAGCTCATTTTGGGGTAATTTTTGGTTTTGAGAATTACATTTCTTACTTTTGGGATTGGATTTAAGAACACTGAGGAGAACTGGTTGTTTAAAAGGTCTTTCTTAAAGAAATGTGGAATAAGAGATATTAAAGAAATCATATTAAAAAAAAATATTAATGCATACCACAATTGAAACAAAATTTCTCTGTTACAATAAAATGATTTTGATTCTGATGACTCTTTTACCCTGGTGGCCTGAAATGCGTAGATCTACACCTAACGGTAAAAAACTCTGAGCGACGCGCTGGTAGTTTATGTACGCAGGCCTCCTCCACGCTCGTGAAGCGTGGGTAGTTTATATACGCTTCAGACCCTGACCTTCTTTAATGGAAAATTTTGATATCCCATAAATGGTAAATGACCCGGAAGTACTAATAATTATAATTTAAATAGTAACCAATCACTATGCAAGTTATTTTAAGCTTCTAGCCCACAGCATAGCTTTGTTATTGATAGAAAAAGGCAGGGGTTTCCCCAAAACACGTGAGTCTTCTCTTATTTTTATGCTATCACATGTTTACATTACGATTGTTTTGAGTTAGATTTCTCTACATGGATACTTTTATTTCATTCGCTGTTTGTTTTGTAAAGCGCTTTGGGCACATTAAGTGGATATTGCGCTATATAAAACGCTCATTTTTTTTCTATTATGAGATTGAAATATATGGCTACAAAATATGGTTATCAAGCATTTTGTCACCTATTTGGTTTTTTAGCATCCCTATCTAGTTCTCCACGCAAAATTTCATTAGGCCCCTCTGCCTCAGCTCGCATGTCAGATCAATGGGGCCTGGCACGCCATGATTTTCACCAGTCACTTCCGCTTAAATGGTGATCGCTTTTAGGGTTAACAGAACAATTTAATATTTTAATTTGTTGGGGGTTTGTTTGTTTTTTTGTGGGGTTTTTTTTTTTTACATTTGACAAGAAATAGCATGCAGTAATACATACCTTGCGTGCAGTTTCGGGGACTTATTTAATAGAAAAAATTTGATAACCGGGCTGCAACGTGCAGAAATGTGTAACGTGCAGGAATCCGGTGTGCAGGAATCCGGCGAGAACTATAGTCAATTTTAGACATGTTTACAACTGATGAATTAATTGAAAAATGTGCATTATCTTGTTAAATTCGCACACTTTTGTATGCTTGTTTGCTATTCCATTTAAAGTGACTAAAGGCTGTTTATACTACTTCAATACTATTAGAATAATTGAATTCATTTATTACATTTTTGATAAAAAGCAAGTTTGTTGCATCAACCATAACAAAATAGTGAGCTCCAAAAGCAGGGACGTTTTTTGGGTTGTTGTTGTTTTTTTGGACCACCAAGTATATCCCAGATGACTGTTGCCATGTTCTTTCTAGCAGATTTCTCTGTCTTAAACTTTTTCAGCTTATCTGTCAGGGTAACAGTATTTGCCTCTTCTTTACTGGCTGTGGTGTTATTAATGCACTGCACCCTCCTGTGAATATTGCTTTAGACTTAAAACCATAAACATTTCCTTTTCATTCGTTTGTGAATGTTTATTAGACTTTTTCCCTTCATAACAAGGAATCCGATCACCGTTCTTTGTTTCAAATGACTGTCCCTGGGGGCAGCTATTTCAAACTGTGATCAAGAACATATCGATTGGAAAAAAACGAAATGAAATATGTCTCTATATTGTGCTTTATCTATGCCAATTTTGGGGCAGTTTAATAAAAACTTTGACACGCAGCAAAAAAGGCATCACTTTTTGACCCACCCTCGTGCATTTGTTCATCTATAGGTATTTTTATGTATGGCTGTCATATCATCAATGTATTTCTCAAAATATTTGCAACCATAATATATGTCAATGGATTTAAGTTTGTAGAGAATTAGTAAGGCAATATGCTGAAATAATTTTTGGTTCGTTTTCCAACAATATTTTTTTTTGGGAATCTACATATTGGAACATTAAATTTTTATTTAAGCGAATAAAGAAACATTTTCATACGCAATTAATGAGTATCAGTTGGAGCATGGAAAGAATGAAAACATTTTTTTTTTCTACCCACAGCCTTTTGGAGCTCACCAAACAATTCCAGGAAATATGGGGGAATAGATCAATGACAGAGGTAGGGTTACAGGATTCACTGCAACGACTCCAGAGTCTTCTCAAGGTCTTCATCCCGAATTCTGATCATTCAGATCTTTTGCTGAAGGACAAAGATACTCATTCATGAGAGATTTCATTCTGAGTTAAAACATCCCTGTTGTCTTAAAATAAAAGGCCTTACATGAAAGGTGGATGTGGCCATATTTATATCTGGTTCTACTTTTAGACACAGCAGTTGGTGGGTGATTCTTTTTATTTATTGAATGTGTGAATTGGAATGAAATCTTTTCTGGGGGAGAGGAATTTGAAATTTATTTCAGAAGAAGAATAACTCTTGTGATATGATACTGTGTATATGTTGACAAGACAAGAAATGACTGCTTTCTTGCCATGTTGTCTGTAAAATTGACTGTTTTGCTTGCTTAAAGATTATTCCAGTATGTTCATTGTTTTTGGCTCAAGACGTAAAAGCCAAGTCTGATTAACAAAAATGTCTTTTTTTCCTAACTGGAGATTCCTAGGCACCCTTCAGCTTGCTGATTGTTAATTTTTAGGTTACAATGAGTTGACAGTCAGAAGAAAGTCCATTCGAGCTGCTTTTGTTTTGGGAATCGGGCGAATTGCCTGCAAATATGTACAAAAATGGATGTCTCAAGAAATAAGTTGAAATTTTGTCATTTAGATCACCATGGGAATAAATGTTGGAATATTGGAATAAATGAGACGAGTACAATGGTCATCAATAGAATATAAAGTATTGAAACAAATGAGTGCTTTAAGTCAATGACTATTGACTCATGCAGTCATTAATAATATATATACCAGGTGCAAGAAAAAAAACTTGCAGGACTTTAAAAAGCCATAACTCTCTCCCATTTGTATCGATCGAATTAAAACTTTACTCATACCTTATTTAACTAATTATCAATATGTATGTCGATTTAAAGCAAAATATAACCCAGCATAATGAAACACCAACGATTTTAACAGGCCTACTCAGAAAACCTGATATCAACGTTGCATGAATTATAAACAGGGTGTCTTGAAAAATTGCACAACCAGCAACAGCGAGTCACGGTTTTTATAATGATTTTGCTAATAAAGCAATTAATCTTGTAGAGAATTTTATAACGAATTAAATTGAAATCAAATTGGTTCACGCAAACCAAAGTTATATCAATTTTAGTGAAGCATGGTCGTTTCAATTGTCAGTTTTCACTTAGACCCACCGCCCGGCAGCCGCCATGGCGATTTGTGCAATTTTTAGGGACACCTGTATATCATTTACACAATATTGATATGAGTTTTTCTCAGTACGCCTATTAAAATCATTGGTGTTTCACATTATGCTGGGTTATATTTTGGTTTAAATCGACATACATATTGATAATAAGTTAAATAAGGCATGTGAAATTTTATTTCTATCTTTAGAACATAGAGAGTCCCTTAAAGTCCTGCGCGTTTTTTTTTTTCTCGCACCCAGTTTATATCTATTATAATGTTGTGATGCTAATGCTAATGATATACTTTTTCTTAGTATTTATGAATATATTTATATACTGATGTGTAGCTTAATCACTTTAATGTTATCAAAGTAATCTGCTGCTGTCGTGAAAGACGCAAGGTGCACAATGATGTATTCTATATATTTTTTCAAATGCAAATATAATAAAGAATGTTATTATCTTCCAATGATAACTCTTGTGTCACCTCGTATTACCCACAGAGATTTATTCTGATATGGCTATGCAATTTTTTAAGAACTGTTGTAAAGAAATTTTATGGCAACAGCCATATAAAAACATGTATTAATATGGCATTATCATTATGATGTATGATGAAAAATAAAATAATGGGTAGTGGGGATACAGATGTAATAGACCTCTGGTAAAATGTCATTTTTGCTTATCCTTAGAGATCAGACTAAAAATTTTAAAAATTTCTTTCGTCTTTTAAAGATGTATGCTTGAGTCACATTTTATATAAGTATCGCAAAAAAAGCTTGTATTTGTATCAATTTTCATGTCAGGACAAAGTCTAAAATTTGTTCATGAATTGTCAATGTCAGGATCATAGCAAAGTTGGAGCTAAAGAAAGTTAAGCTTCAAAGAGTGTTTGGCTAAACTTAATAAAGATAAAGGTAGGCTAAATGATTTGAATGGTTGGTTGTATAAAGGGACTAGATCTAGATAAAATTGCAAATATAAATGAGGAGGAATACCAGTTTTTGAGTTTGAGCAACAAGTGTGTTTATATAGAATTCTAAACCCTTATGAAACAACACTACAAGTTTGAGTAAAATATTGTTTATATATTTTTCAAAGTACTCTTGAGTTTGTTTCGTGTGTGCGTGCATGTTGATTTATTGGGTTTTTAATTTTTTTTTTCAATTTTCTTTTTCTTTTCATCAAATCTAATTTGTCTGTAAAAATCTGTGAGGGTTCTTTTGCGGTTATTGTTTTGTTTTCTTTGTTAATGGCCGTCGGGCGTATATATTATTTCCTTGTTTGAATATGATGTATTTTGATTGACTCATTTTTCATAAAGAAAATGTATCTATTTTTTTTTTTTTTTTATTTTACTTTACAATGATACAATTACAATACTACAGGGTGCAAAATCTCTCTTCTTGGAATGTGATACATATTATTATTTCATGCAATTTTGAATAACTTACACTACTGTTTTGGGAGCAATATCTTCAGATTGTGACCAGTTCCTGTGCGTCTCCATGGCCATTGAAGTATGTTTTTTGGTATGCTCAAAATGAAGGATTAAAAAAAGTACATGCCAAGAGCAAGTTAGAGCAGAGCAGTACAATAAAAAGAGACCTCACTGACACACGATCTATTATTGTTTGTGTACTCAACACTGAAAAGGGACAGCAGCAACAAATGGACAAACGATGTGTTCACTTTATTCCATCCCTAAAAATAATTTGTTACCTCCCCTCCTTTCATTTCGTCCTTTGCTTCTGATCCACCAATATATAATATAAATATTGTATTTGAGCCATTTATGTATGTTACTTGTTTCAACTTTTTTTTTTCTTAATAGTCACAAGCAAGTCTTGTTCATGAGTTTCTACATATCAAAACTCAGTTGTGCTTGTTTATTCTTACAGTTCCAGTAAGATGAATTATAATTCAAAAAACACCACACATATTTTGGATCTATAGTTTAAACTTGTACAATTTTATTTGTACTCCTCTATTCTGAACTGCTCTTTGTGTGTGAACCATACTTTGACTCTACAAAGAATATGCCTTATAATACATAGAATACCTGAAAAGGTTTTTTCATGGGGAAAAATGTCAGCACTATGAGTAGGTCCTTCAGCATTGAAGGAGAAACCTTCAGACCAAGCCTAAATTTGTATAAATGCATGTGTGTTTATGTGTATATGTGTATGTGTGTGTGTGTGTGTGTGTGTGTGTGTGTGTGTGTGCGCCTTTGAGTGTATGAATGTGTGTAAAATTCCATATTATGTAAGGAAGAGACGAACAGAAAGAAAGATAGATGCATAAAGACCTTCATTAATATGGGAGACTTGCTGGGTTGGGCTCCCGGCTTTGCCTGAGTTTTAAAAAATATTATATTAGAGAATAGAAGCTCCTTTTTAGCTGGATAGCTTGCTTGACCTAGATCTAGGGACGCTTTTTAGTCCATCCTATGACAAGAAAACCCCTCCCATGGGTGCAACATCAGTGCAGTAATTCTCTAGAAGACATTTCTGTCATGTGGAAATGCCACTGATTTCACTGCAACATTAGAGAGAGGATGCTGGCTTGCTGTGGAGGAGGGAAGGCATATGGGCCTCAGGGAGGGATGGATCAGTTTGATGCAGACTGACCTAGAGTCCAAATTTGATGGCTATCCCCCATTCAAGTGCATTGTCTTACAAACGGGGTCATTCGCCATCTGGAAGGACTGAGCACTTTTATACACAAAGGGCAATAGAACTGGGGGATTATCGTGGTGCATATTTTTGGGCATGATGGCCATCATTATATTGTTTTTGAAGGATGATTTTATTTTCCCTGTAAATCATCTGTCCTTTTTGCTACATTTTATTATAATTATCAAAGCATATTTTTGTACAAAATTCTAAATGCTTCTTTTCATCCCTGGCATCCCTTTTTCCCCTTTTTTTCACCCTGAGATGACCCAAGTGGTTAACAGGTTCTAAAACAATCAATCAATCAATCAATCTTGTTAGATTTTTTTAATATATATAATATTGATCTAGTTCATAATCATTCCTCTAAGATGGATCTGCAATGACAGATTTCTACTACCCATTTAGATCTAGATTCTCTCTAGAGATCAGTTAATGCCTAGGCCTAAAAGAATTTCAAAAAGCTGCCGTCTTAAGGCTTAAGCCTAAAATACAAAGAGAGAATTTGAACAGGAAATGTAATGTTTTGTTACGTCTCTCTTTATAAATTGCCCTGTGAGATCAATGTACCGGGATAAAAAATAATTAAAAATGGATGTGATATTTGCCATGTCAGTACTTAAAAATTCGCAAGACATTTTAACTTTAAGATCCAGATGGAGTAACCGATTTTTGAATGAAAATGTCATGTCATCCAGCCAAATAGGAGCAGAAGTGATACATTGTTTTGCTGTCTTCAGTTATACATCTTTCTGTTGCTGATTTAATTTTCAGTATCAAAACAACTGCAGTTGTTTATTTTTTGGTTCCGTTTGAATTTGATGTTTGATTTTTTAAATGTCAGACATTTGGCATGATGTAGATAAAAGTATAGTTTCCCCTTTTTGGAAGAGCATTGAAGCTATTAATATGTTTATCATTTGCTTATTTATTTTCATCTTCCATGATTCTCAGCTGGGTTGAATGAATGTGGGCAATAAAGTTGTCTGGAATTTCATTTGTAAAGGTCATATTTACAATGTATTTTAAAGGAGAGATCAGGCATGTGTCAAAAGAATATATAAAAAATTTTAATTTTGTACACCATAAAGATACAAACCATTAAAGAAAATGCTGTGGGATTTTTTTTTTTTTTTTTTTTTTTTTTTTTTTTTCAGTGAGGTTTATACAGTGGTGTCTGGTTAAACGCACGGTACTCGGGAGGCCCGGTTATCATGCATTTAGGAGATGCGTGCTTTTGTAAGACTTGACTCGACTTATATCCCGTTCGCTGATGTGTCATTCGACACTTCCGCTTGGGAGGATCTGTATATTATCGAGACTAGGTGTTTCCATTATTTCCTGTCTTTGACGACTTGTGGTAGATGCTCGAGGTCTGAGAGGCTATTTAATTTATGGGCAGACTTAAGGTCTTGTCTTAGTGTGGTAACAGCAGATGTTTTCGGTCTCCCTTTACATCTTGTGGCTTCCGGTTGAAAATATCTTCGCATCGATTTGTTTGCTGGTGTTTCAATGTCCTGTCTTAGTATGTGCCCAAATAGCCTCCACCTAGCTTCAAGCACAGTGAGGGAGATTGGAACCTTGCCTGTTTTCTCAAAAAGAGATTTGTTTGTGATTATTGCTGGATATTTGATGTTAACTACTCTCGTAGGTTAAGATGGGATGTATTTAGCTTTTTTTTGTCTTGCTTTGTGATGGCCCAGGTCCCGCAGTTGTACAGAAGGACAGATTTTACAAGAGGCCGATACAATTGTATCAGGCTTTTGTAAGAAGTACTGAAAATTACCATATAGCCATTTTTACCTCACTTTCGAAGACTTGAATTGTTTCCCCTTGACCACAGTCAACCTGCGAGGACTATATTACTTGTTCATGTAGTAGGGATTATTATTAAGGTTAAAATACAATGAAACTCCAGGATGTAGGAATCTAGGCATTATCATTAACAACACTGTAGTCCTTTGTCCTGTTCGCAGACAGCCAATGTTACACCATCTAGCCTGTCTTGTGCTCTCAAACCCCCACCTGCCCCATAGGCTAGCGTGCATGTGTATTGCATAGGTCTTGAGGCCAAGGCTTAGGCCTGCCCCATAGGCAGTCTGTGTCCACCAGTCTTGGACCAGAGAGACACCCTTTCTGCTCAGTAGGCGGGTGTACCACTTGGAACGAGAGGCAAAGGCATAGGCCTACCATGAGAGTTCTGTCTGAGTGATGTGACATCCTCTGGCAAGTTATCAGTGGCTTTCTGATCTATTTTTAAGCAATTTTCTACCAATTTCAAATTTCAAAGCATGTTTAAGGGATGTAATGTGCGTTTACAGCATACTAATTATATAGAAAAAATCCATCATAGAGCTTAGCTTGGGTTTACCCGAAGCCTGCTTTTATCTGGCATGCATTCAACCGGCCACTACTGTGCACACTTCAAAGGTAAGCCACATCTTTGATGAAACATTTCAGTGGCCTTTAACCATCCACTTTTCTGTTCACTGGTAGAGTATTACATAATCTTGGGAAGAGGAGTGGGGTTGTCTTCAAAATTTCCTCCTTAAACCATGTGAAATCATTAAAGAGCTGATGGTTGAATATCAACGGAAAAAAATGTAACATGATCTTTTACAATAAAATTCCAGTATTGTCGTAGTGTTAAGTATATTATTACATTACAACAATAAAACATATAATTATACCAAAATGTTCTTTGATTTTTTTTATTGTTTCATTGTCCAGTTTTAATTTGTTCCACACCCAAAAGTGTGTTACAATGGACCTCGCATTCAACATCTGACTCAATGAGACGTCGTATCCAACCAGGTACTTTTTAATCCCCGTTTCTTTCCTTATAAACTGTTAGTAAAATACATTGGATCCAACGAGCACCAAAATAGTCAACCTCGGCTCCCATCGTGCACAGCCGTGGCTGGATTGAATCCGTGAAGTCACTTTTCCCCATCCATCCCCTTTCTTTATTCGGGTTTGCATCACTTCCTGGCAGTGAACACAGGTGGCCAATCGTTAACCGCCCGCAGACACTAAGGCCTAGCACTAAAACAATAAGCCTAGTGTGTTAGTGTTACTGTTCATTAGTTCGTTATCCTTGTGGGTGGGTAGGCCTATGCCTGCCTCGCATTCAACACCTCAGATCCAACGAGAACAACCAGTCAGTCTCGTTGACCTCGTTCAATCTGAGGTCCATTGTATTACTTTCCAGTACAGTGCTGGAATTATACAATAAAACTTGCAGTATGACATAACAAATCAGAAAATAAAATAACTACAGACATAACTCATGAGTAAAATATCTTTATTTAGTCATGTCTTCATTCAAGTATTTTGAATTTAATATAAACTTATTAACACATTGACCAAAAAAAAACAAACAAGTTTTTCATGAAATCCAACAGAATGGAAAAAAATGGAACTTATGAAGAATATAAATTCCAAGGAGGAATAAATGAATATGGAGCTATAATAACAAGTATCACGAACAAGGCAAGACAAGAATTAGCATAACATTTTCTTTCTACATTTGATTGCTAACATTTGTCCCTGTTTATGTTTGTCAAAACTCACCACCCTCAATTTCAGCTTGGTAAGTTTTACTTTAAAGGCAGGTAATGATACAATGTATTTAAAATTGATGCCAATAAATAAAGTCTGTTTTTACTCTGTCAAAGTCATAGTTATAGTAGAAGTAGTAGAAGTGTAATATGATTATAATGATCTTATTAATAAAAAGAAGTGAGAGCAATGTGCCCCAACAAACTCAACCCCAAATTGCCTACCATACGGTAGGGAAAGACCCAACACTTATGACATGGAATGAAGTAATTCCATGTAGCAAATGAAATGACAATGCAGCTGATTCTCATCATGGCAAAAAGATGGCAACATGTTGATTTTCATAAGGGCATGATGATGATGATGATATGCTGGGGATAGTACATCAGATAGCAGTCAATAGCAGCTGCTGAGTTAGCAGTGAAGACGAATCATGAGATGCAGTTGTCCTTCTGTGACTGAAAATGGCAATCATTTTATTATCAAATAAATAACACAACAGATGAAATCTACTTTTCCATTCAGTCTTTTCAAGGTTTGCCCTTTTTACCTTTTTCAAGGTAAAGAAAAAAAAAAGGGGGGGGGGGGGGGGTCCCCTGAAAGAACCCTGTCACCCCCCCTTTCCC
>JBCHJU010227552.1:0-15490 GCA_039654505.1 Plocamopherus imperialis
ACCCCAAAAAAAAAAGGAAAAAAGAAAAAAAAGAAAAAAAAAGAAGAGAAAAAAAAAAAAAAAAAAAAAAAAGAAAAAAAAAAAAAAACCCAAGCAAAAAAAAAACAATCAAAGAGAAAAAAAAAAACAACCCCCCCCCCCCCCTCAAAAAAAAAAACCAACAACCAAACATATAGAACACAAAAGGCTGTCTCTTTGTTCGAGAAAGTCAATCTATCATGTATCCCAATCATCCAATAGCTTAACAACAGGCACATTCCTATTTTCCATCCTACATACACTCAGTCTTGCTGCTCCTCGTACATTGAAACATTCCTGCGCTTCATCTTTTTACTTGGGCTGATTTTAGGTAGTTCCTGGTCCGATTTGATGTCCGGTTTTTCATCAAGTTCTGCACTGTTGCGCTTTTTACCTTCACATGCGGCACTGTCACTTGCACTTTGTTCCTGGCTGCTTGATATCGAACTTCTCTGTGAAGACAGAGAGCTCTGCACAGAGCTTTGACGTGCTAAAATGGCCCGCAACTCATCATCAGCATCCTCTGGATCCATGACATGCACAGTGTCCGACTTGGTGAGGCAGCTGCTGGCCACGGAACTGCTTTGAGAGCAGTCCTGACTGTCTGGAACTGAAGACTGGGTTGAATCAGATGAAATGCTGCTCTTCAACAGTTTCAGCCTGTCCGCTATGGACTGCCTCTTTGCGAAAGCCCCCTCTCTCTTGCATTCACTTTCAGTGGATGCTGCTGAGATATCGTTGCAAGGGGAGGAGGAGGACGCTGAAGACAAACGAAGAGCCAGCTTCTTTTGAGAGGACAGTATAGACGTCAGCTCTTCGTCGTCGTCTAGGGCACGAGCATTATAAGAAGTGTTCATATGAGACAAAGAGCTTCCATTCCTGCCCACGCCACCAGTACTAGTGAAACTGTTTGAACACGGGGAGTTGCTGGACGTGTTTTGCAATGAGACATCCAGACTACTGTCAATGTAACTGGGAGCATCGTCCGTGAAATTATCAGCATCATCTCTGTGTGAAGAGGGTGAGTTGACAAAGCTGCCTTCGTTTAGTAGCTGCGGTGTGATGCCAAGAAGTTTTGAGTTGGGGTCTGTAATGTTTAACATTGTACATAAGAGCTCTGTCTGGGGGTTGACGACAATTGACAGAGGCTTTGGGGGTTCCCTTCGCCTGTTGTGAGGGTTTCCCCTGAATGGTTCAGCCGTGTGCTGAAAGTTTTCTGGTAAGGTGAGGTCATTGCCAAAGAGCTCTTCCATCTCACTCAGCTCTGAGTCAGTAGCTGTGAAATCATACCTGTTTAAGATTAAAAAAAAACAAAAAAAAAAAACCATGAAATATGATTAGGAAGTCACTTGTGATGAGCAGTTGCATTCAAGGTAATATATTCTGCAATCCATTTTCTACATTTAACACATATGTATTACCAAAATCAGGAAGCAAAACAGGCTGGTCTTTCCTGGTGCCAGCTAGAGAGGATGGCCCAGGATAGGGCGAAGTGGAGGCATCTCATAGGCGACCTATGCTCCTCCGGGAGTACAAGGGTTTAAGTCAAGTAAGTCAAGTCTTTTCAAGGGAGTGTTTCTTTTTACTTTTGCTACTTTCTTTCTTTTTTTATTGAGAGAGAGAGAGAGAGTGTGTGTGTGTGTGTTTGGAAAGGAGGATGCTGGATTTCTTTTCTTTTTTTTTCAGGGCTTTTTTGTTTTGTTTTGCTTTTGCATGCATGTGTTGTACAATTTACAAGGCAATTCCTAATTCATACATCAAAATCCTACATAAGTTTTAGTTTCCCAAGTTCTACTAAAAGTAAAAGTAACTTACATATCTCTATCCCTTAGATAGATACGCTGTTCCTCCAAGGTATGACGATGTGCAAGTAATTGTCTTCGGACCACACGCCTGATATTTATAGGAAGTTTTTCTTCCCACGACCATTGCAAGGTACCCTCTTCATCATCTTCAGTCAAAACTGAAACTGTTTTTCCTGCTGCTGTCTCTGCTTTTCCTTTTGTCTGTAGTACTGCAACATGTGTCCCTTCTTCTTCAAGCTTTACACTAGCACTTTGATCTGACATTGCCATTTGCTCTTCCATTGATGCTCTTCGCATGTCTATAGTATTAGCAACCAATGGAACTTCTGCAGTTGCCCTTTGAACTTCTTCACTTGCCCCTTGTATTTCTGAGGTAACTCCTTGCTCTGGAGAATATGGCCTTTGAATATCTCCTACTGAAATGTTAGTTCCAATCAAATCTATTATATCTTGTATGTTAGCAGAAGTCTCTTCAATTCCTTTGCCCCTTGATGTACACTGAGTTTGAATACCTTCAGTCACGCATGTGGTTTGACAGTCTGCAGATGCCTCTTCATCAACATTGGCAATTGTCACTTGAATGCCTACAGCTTGAATTTTGGGAGTTACCCCTCTTTCCTTAGAAACTATTCTCTGTGCTCGAATATCTAGGGATGGCTCTTGAACTTCTTCACTTCCCTTTTCCATGTATGAGGATGGCTTTTCAATTTCTACTGTTGGTATTTCAGAGCCTGTAATATTAGGAACTTCAAGAGTTTCCCTCTGAGTTTGGGTAGCATCCCTTTTAACATCTTCACTTGCCACTTGAATGACTATGGGGGTTGCCCCTCTAACTTTGAGGGTAGCCCACTGAACCTTCACTTTCATAATTTCCCTTTGACTTGGATCTATCAGAACTGCCCCTTTTGTTTCGGGAAATGCCACATGATTTTTCACTGCAGTTATTTGAAGTTCGGGAACTGCCCCTTGACCTTTGGAAAATATTCTTTGCACTTCAGAGATTGTACCTTCTGCCTCTGTCCCTTGATCATTTGTGGTTACATCTGGAATTTCTGTAGTAAACACTTCAACACCTGCATTTATCCTATGAACTGTACTGGTTGTCTTTTGAGTCTCTTTTGTTGCAGCCTTCGCAGTTAAAAATGGATCAGGACCATTGGCATTGGCAAAGCCTGTAGTTCCATCGAGAAGTTCCACAGGTAGCAGTTGAATCTCTGATGTTGCTTTTTGGTCATCTAAAATTTTCAAAACAAGGTCTGCAGTTGCCACCTGAATGTTGGAACTTGCCCTTTGTATTTTAGGACTTGCATGTTGTACTTTAGAAAATTTCTTTTTTATAGGACCTTGGAGAATTGCACTTCGAACACTGCGAATTGTCTCTTGACAATTGACAATCTTCCTTTCAAAATCATGAATGTCTATATGAACTTTAGGAATTTTTCTGTAACGTGTGGACATTGCCCTTTGTGCCTTGAGAATTTTTTTCAGAGCTTTGGAAGCTTTCTTTTGAGCCTTGGTAACTGGACAAACTTTGTTCATGGCCTTTTGACATGTAGGAATTGCTTTTTGATCCTGGAAAATTGCCCTCTGATGTTTAAGACTTCTTCTTTGAACTTGAGGAAATCCATTTTGAACTCGAGAAACTTCTTGTACTTTGGGAATTGCCCCTTCACATTTGCACATCTCTCCCTGACATTTGCATATTGCCCCTTGAAATTTGCACATTGCCCCCTGGCATTTGCATATTGCCCTTTGACATTTGCATATTGTGTTTTGACATTTGCTCATTGCTCCTTGAGTTTTTAATCTGACAGGTTTTCCCTGAGTTTTAGGAATGGCTCCAGCTCCTTGAACTTCTTTATGAGCTGCTCCTTGAACTTCGGAAAATGCTCTTTGCACTTGCACCTCCGGACTTGCTCCTTGAATATTTGGACTAGTTCTTTGAACTTTGGGAGCTGCTCTTTGAACTTTACAACTTGATGCTTGAATTTTTTCACTAGTTCCCTGAACTACTTTGGGCGTTGCTGCTTGCACCTCATGGTTTGCTACTTGAATGTTTTGACTTCTTTCTTGAACTTTGGTAATTCTTCCCTGAATTTTGGAAATTGCTCCTAGACCTTTGGGACTTGATCTTTCAACATCATGACTAGCACGTAGAATTTTGGGGCTAGCTCCTTGAACTTTGGGATTTGATCTTTGAACATTGTGACTAGCACTTAGAAGTTTGGGGCTAGCTCCTTGAAATTTGAGACTTGATCTTTGAACATTATGACTAGCACTTAGAATTTTGGGGCTAACTCCCTGAACTTTGGGACTTGAACTTTGAACATCATGACTAGCATCTAGGATTTGGGGGCTAGCTCCTTGAACTTTGGGACTTGATCTTTCAATTTCAATATGATGACTAGCACCTAGAATTTTGGGGCTGGCTCCTTGATCTTTGGGACATGATCTTTGAACATGGATAGCGCCTAGAATTTTCGGGCTAGCTCCTTGATCTTTGGGACTTGATCTTTGAACATCATGACTAGCTTCTAGAATTTTGGGGCTAGCTCCTTGAACTTCGGGACTTGATCTTTGAACATCATTACTAGCACCTAGAATTTTGGGGCTAGCTCCTTGATCTTTGGGACTTGATCTTTGAACATCATGACTAGCACCTAGAATTTTGGGGCTAGCTCCTTGAACTTTTGGACTTGATCTTTGAACATCATGACTAACACCTAGAATTTTGGGGCGAAGTCCTTGAATTTTGGGGCTAGCTCCTTGAATTTCAGGACTTCCTCCTTGAATTCCAGGAATGACTCCTTGAACTTTGGGAATTGCTCCTCCACATTTGCACATTGCTCCTCGACATTTGCTGACAGATTTTGCCTGAGCAAAAATAGCTCCAGCTCCTTCAACTTTGGTAACTGTTCCCTGAACTTCAGAAATTGTTCCTTGAACTTTGAGATTTGCCCCTTGACGACCTACTTCTTGACCTTTGGGACTTGCTTCTTGAATTTCAGGACTTGCTCCATGAATTTCAGGGCTCACTCCTTTAATTTTGAGAACTGGTTCTTGGACTAGAGTAGTCACCCCTTTTTTGACTTGGGAGGCTAGTCCTTCTACTTCGGGAATTGCTTCTAGACATTTGAATCCGGCAAATATTTTCTGGGCTTTAGGCCTAGGAGTTGTTCTGGCTCCTTGAAATTTGGGAACTGCTTCATAACATTTGAGTCTAGTATGGTTTTTCTGGGCATTAGGAAAGGCTCCAGCTCGTTGAACTTTGGGTACTGCTCCTTGACGTTTGAGTCCAATATGCTTATTCTGGGCTTTAGGAGTTGCCCATTTACCTTGAATT
Organism: Plocamopherus imperialis; assembly: GCA_039654505.1. Lineage (NCBI taxonomy): Eukaryota > Metazoa > Mollusca > Gastropoda > Nudibranchia > Polyceridae > Plocamopherus > Plocamopherus imperialis. Next base: position 5,167 of record JBCHJU010227552.1, read on the forward strand.
TTAGGAACTGCTCCTCCACATTTGCATATTGCTCCTTGACATTTGCTGACAGTTTTTGTCTGACCAAAAATAGCTCCAGCTCCTTCAAATTTGGGAACTGCTTCTTGACGTTTGAGTATAGTATGGTTTTTCTCGGCTTTAGGAATGGCTCCACCTCCTTGAACTTTGGGTACTGCTTCGTGACGTTTGAGATTTGTATGTTTTTTCTGGGCTTTAGGAATGGCTCTAGTTCCTGAAATTTTTGGAACTATTCCTTGCGATTTGAGCCCGGTGTGTTTTTTCTGGGCTTTAGGAGTTTCCCCTTTTCCTTGAATTTTGGGAACTGCTCCCTGACATTTGGGACATGTTCTTTGAATATTGGGAATTACTCTGTGAACATGAGCTTTAGCAATTGCATTTTGAAAATAAGCTTTGAGAATGGCCTTTCGAATACGAACTACAGGCACAGCTCCCACGACCAGGGGAATTATTCCTCTGATTTTTGTAGATGCCACTTCACTACCTACAGTCACCTCTTTAACGTTAGAAACAGCTCTTTGAATATGAACAACAGGAATTGTCCCTTTAAAAAGAGGAATTTTCCCTTCAATTATAGGAATCGCTCCTTGACCTAAATTAAATGTATCTTGAGCCTTGGCAGTTCCCTCTTCCATTTCGTTTACATGAATATGGGCATTAGTAATAACATCTTGTAAATAAGCCTCTGGAATGGCCCTGTTAATGTTAACTGTGGGGATTGCCCCTACAACTTCTGGAATTGCCCTTTTTGTTTTAGTGTATGCCCTTTGGCCATTGGCAGCTTGAACTTTGATGATTGCCTTTCTAATATAAACTATGGGTATTGTCCCTTTAATAATGTGAATCACACCTTGAATCATAGGGATTGATCTTGGACCTTTGCGAATTAATCTTTCAACCTTTGCAGTTGCCTTATGAGCCTTACCAGTTACCTTTTGGAACTTGGCATTTGACTTTGGAACCTTGGCATTTGACTTTTGAACCTTGGCAGATTTCCTATGAACTTTGTTCTCTTTCCCCACACTTTGAATGCCTGCCATTAACGATCGAAGGTCTCCAGTATATGGCTTCAATGCGACAACAGTCCCACTTTCCTCTGTTGACTGCCCGTCAAATCTGAGAGTTAGGGTGAAAATTTTGACAGTTTTGCCGTTAATTACCACAGCTATATTTTCAATGAAATTAGTTGTGCCTTGAGCTTTTACAGCTATAGGTTGAACGTGTATGATTCCCCCTTGATCCAAAAGTGCTTCTTCAGCTAATTGAGATGCCAAATAGACTCTTCGAGGCACTCCTTGACTATCTGTCCCACTGTCTTGTTTTAACGGTAATGTCTGAATTCCTCCAGTTGCTTCTTGAGGTGATTGTCCTGTTGAATAAAATAAATAAAACAAATTAGACAAATATTGATACAGAAATTGTATATATTCATTAGGACCCACTTTGAAAACAAACACCTTGGAATCAAATTGATGTATCAACTTTAAGTAAGATTGCCATATACCATGCCCATGGAACTGAGATTTAAACCTGCTTTTCAGTTGGAATACATGTAATCATTCTTTGGCATTCTGTGTTTTATTGCAGAGGTCAAAAGTGTCTTTGACAGATGAATGGTTTAGGCAGTTTCTTGTATGATTTCTCTGTGACGTTGTCTAAATTGTTTATGGCAGTCACACTTAAAACTAGAAATTACCTCCAATTTAGTGTTGGAAAATGTCAATAACAGTTTAGTTTAGTTTATTCATCAAAACATATCCATGAAGGCATATTTGTGGTGTTCTTTGTACCTTTTTTAAGGAATAGAGATGTCAGAATAGCATTATGATTGTGAGGTAATGACAATGACAGCCTACCAATGTCACCTCCAGAATTGGTGCCTAATATTAATACATGTATAACATTATAAATTTTAAACATTAATAAAAAAAAAAAAATTAAAAAAATTATATTAAAATTTTAAAAAGCTGCAAGAAAAGATGTCTGTTTGAGTGAGTGTCCTTTTCATGGTTTTTGATGTAGTGGTAGTTATTGTAAAATTGTGTTCTCTGGGAAACCAAACTCAGAGAACTCTTCATAAGAAAAGTCTGCCATGAAATTTGAAGTCAAAAGTAGTGTAAAAGTTAAAAAGAAACTAAACATTTTTCAAATTATATTGCGAAGCCAGCATTTAGAGTGCCTATGCAAAAAAAAAAACCCAATGCTGTTTCCCTTGGTAATGATAAATGTTTGCATTATTGTTTCCATCAGTAATCACAATGATTGCGACAAAAAGCGAGATTGCTAATTTGACAACAAGTAGGTCTATCATAATAGTTGACCTGATATCTGGTGGTACTGAAGTTTGTTTATGTGTGGTAAACACATTCACCTTTCAAAAGAGACATTGATAAGAACAGGAAAGTGCCTCAATGATAATGGATAACGTTTAACACACTCAAGGATGTAAAAGGGAAAATCAAACAAATTTGTTTGATTTCGGCCTTGAAAATTTTTGATTGAAACGAAAGAGGAAGGACGGAAAGGAAAAGGGTACTGGTCTGTTGTAGATCTTCTGAAAATACTTTAAATACCACAGATCCTACCATAGTGATCATGACAAAAACATTGCATTTTCTGTCTGTCATTTTATTAAGAGATCTTCTGATGACAGTTATAACAGGCCATATTATAACCACCATGATGAATGGGATTACTTACATTTCTTTCCTCTCTTTAAAAGATACTTTAATTTTGATAATATTTCCAGTTTAACTGGCAGATAATTCAAGAATACATGTACTTACAATGTGTATTTACAATTTAACTGGTTTCCCTCTGATCATAATAACAGTAAAACATGCGATACTTAGAAAAGGTTTATACAGAATGTATATATTGGGTGAGCCCAAAAAATGTGCCCCACGTAAAAAGTAATACTGGTAACTATTTTACCTATTCTATATCTAAATCTATGTCAAACTTGTAATGAATCTAGAACAGCTCACATTTAGTATGCATACAAATTAAATGTTCACAAAGTTCTGTTAAAATCCAACAAAAATACACAATGATGATGATGATGATGATGATGATGAAATACAACTCCTCCAAAACAGGGAAAATGACACTCCCCATTCAGTTTGAGTACATTCAAACGACAAGGATCTCCATATCTCCATATCATTCACACATGTTCCAATAACTTCAAATTTTCAAGGTGAACAGAGGATAGTTATAAGATAAGCAATCATTCTACCAATTAATTGATCCTTGTGCATTAATCATTGCTTGTCATTTCATTAAAGTAGTACTTCTGAAGCTTACAATCAATTTGATCTTGTGTATCCTGAATCTAGATGTCAAATTCAAGTTTAAATCTAGATCTATACGTTGATTAAGGTCAAGATCTAGTTACTAGATCTTAAGTTAGGCTTGATTTCTTTGCTTTCAAAATAATAGTCCTCGTCCGGGTTGGCACTGTGCAAGAATCCGAAGAGAATTTCCAAATAAAAAATGGACAAAATCTTCCATTAATCAAAAGTTGTTGGAGTAATATTACTAAAAAGATGTAATAAGGAAAGAAATACATGTATAGAGATTGGAGAAAGTGAGATGCAATGAGGAGACTCCACAAAACATTTGTTTACTGGACATCCAAACAAAAATATTCATCTAGCAAGGCATGTTTTTTTCCACACTTTGATTCCTCTCGGTAATCTTACGATTGTGCAAAAGTTATTAAATCACTTTACATGAAATTTCATACATACATTTTTGTGTCTATATCTAGTATTTGAGTCAAGTTTCACAAATGTCAGTAAAATTTTTGTATCCCTTCAACGTCTCAAAACCTGGCACAGCTTTTTTTTACTCACCCTATGCATATAGATTGGAAATCTGCATACACATGAAATGTATTAAAAAATTCCACTTCTTTTCAAGTTCATGTAAAATAAAGAACAATTTTCAAAGGCAAAACAGATCTGATACTAAATATTTAGGCCAAAATATATGCAATAGTGAGAGCCAGTCTGACTCCAGGTTCTTACATCTTTCTGTTGTACATCTGCTGTAATGAAAAAAAAAGTATAAAATAGCACTCACCTGATTTTAAGGCTGGAGAGGTACTAGTTGCCTCAGCTTCCTTTTCAAAATTTGTATGTGTTTTGCTCTCTTCACTCTTTTTTGCTGACTTAAGACAGGCTTTAGATTTCCTTAGCTCCCTTGTTTGTTTGTCCATTTCAGAAAGCCGTAGTGCACAAAAGGAAGTGCTGCAAATGAAAGGTTCAAAATATGATAATATTATCTATACTGCTTTTATGCTACAATCTCAAACACAAAATTGAAAATTTCAACCATTGCTTTTCAGTTGATAGAGAGTTGAAGGAACACAGCCTAAGTACAAGGCAGACATGGTAGAAACTTTCAATCAAGCACATTACATTGACCTTTTAAAAATAAATTTCTAAAATGATATACATATATTATCTAGTCTAGCCTCACTCTCACTTTTCTGAAATTCAGTAATCCAAATGTCACGCTAATCTGAACAATTAGGCAAGATGAAATTTTGTTCGTATTATTTATTAATACGTGTAGCCTAATCCACAATTCCTAATTCCGTGTATCCGAATGCTTGATTTGGGGACATATCGCTAATTTTGCCTCGCTTATCTGACAGGCAAACTTTTTTCACACGTATCATGAAGAGAGTCTGAGTAAGTTAGCAAACACACCAGCTTGTCATCTTGAATCTGACGAATGCTTTACACACTTATCAAGAAGCAAGACGGCATGGTATATACCATAAAAAACGGAATATAAGGCGCACTGCAGATAAGTCGAAACCCCTGATTTTAGAGAAAAAAATAGATTTTTTTTCCAGCATAAGCTGCAACGGACTATAAGCCGCAATGGGGAGAGAGATAAATATTGTAGAGTTGTATTCTTTGATTTTGAACTACCTGGCATGGAGTAGCCCGTGGATCACGTGATCTAGCTTGTTTGTCTTTCCATGGCCCTCGCGATCCTCGCTGTTACCTCAATTGAATGACAAAGTTACAGCTTATAGCACTAACAAATCAACTTTTCTTTACTTAAATCTAGAAATCTGACACAATCCATCTGTTTACTGAATTAACCTGTGAAGATGGCTACATAAGTTGATCACGTGATCTAACTTGTTCATCTTTCCGTGGCCTTCGTGATCCTAACTAGGATCTCGATTGAATGACAAATTTAGAATCAATAAAACAAACAAATGGATTTTTCTTTACTTAAATTAGTTTCGGAAGTCTTGTTTGACACACAAGAACCGCTACGATACGTCTATTCAGTGGACCAGCATGTTTAGACAGCTAGATCTAGACTTCCTTTCACAACCCGATGCCGGCATTGCAAGTTTTATGTGCTTTTCAACACAAATCTACATGTAGACGAAAACATTTTGGCATGCTTTTGTCTTTTTAATATGATTTTTTTCTTCAAAAAGTAACAAATTTAGATCACTTCAAACCCAGGCACAAAATTTCAGAAAAAAATCCTAGCATAAACCGCTCCGGACTATAAGCCGCAGGGCAACGGGCGAGAAAAAAAAATTTGTGGCTCATAGTCTGGTTTTTACAGTAGGCAGGAAACACTGATTCGCTCTGGTGTCTATGATCATTAATATGCATATGTCATCATGTCATTGTTGTGACAGGTAATTATGTGAACTTATGAATGGATGGATCTCTTCATTAGCCTGTTTGGAGACAAATGCTCAGGTAAGAATGGGTTCCATTGTTTGTAATGCATTGAACATTTGCCATTCTTACTAATCTTAACTCCACAGATGGCTTTTAAACAGTTTGGATGGGTGTTTGTTTCTACCAATCACATTGTCCAGTGGGTAATCACGATCACCAAAGATACAATACAAGTACAAGTCAGGAAATCTTGTCACAAACTGTGCCATGGTTTCATCAGTAGACCCTACAGACAACATGTCGTAAACATTATTCGACCATTGTACCCCATGAATGCCTGGATGGTCGACAATTCATTAATCTGAAATATTCGATAATCCGAACAAATTGCTAGGAATGGAAGGGTTTGGATTAGCGAGACTAGACTGTATGTACTAGAGAAAAAGAATATTCAAATCCCATCTCAAATTTTCTTTAAATTGGATAAACTATCATAATACAGTAGTTACCGCCTAATTGGACATCAGCTAAATGGACGTTTCACCTTCATAGGCGTTTTTCAGTGAAACGGTATTTTCATTATCAAAATCACCCCTCTAACTGGACGGTACAAAACCAAAATTTCGGCTAATTGGACGTTTAGATTCAGGAAAAATGGTGTGACCAACAACATTCAAATGTATTCAAGGGCCATAAAGAAACGAACTTTGCGTATGAATAGGCCATTGTGCTTAGTATAAGGAAAGGGGAGTATGGCAAGGGTTTATTGGCGGGTACTAGCCCAGGTGTGAAAACAGAGCAAAGGTGTCAAAAACTGCTACAGGACATAACGGCTCTAAGGCATACAACGCACTGCAAAGGGCCTACGCCATGACATGGTTGTTGGCCAATCATATCTCATCCTTGAGTTTTAGCGACTAACCCCTCAACCCATTGGTCATGCGCTTGACATTTTGTATGTTGGATCAAGCCTACGTAATAATACGGCCATCCCTCTGTTTGGTCAGCAAACAATGTTTCGTTTTGCATGGTCGTCTGCCAGAGTCCCGGTGTTTTGTTTACTCGGCTGGACAATTCGACATAGGAATGTAACTCCCTCTTTTTATGACATACAGCAACCCCTTTGATGGTGTGGTCATTGTCCAACCATGGACTGTCGCCCCTCTCGCCCAGTCATTTAGGCTAAATGGGCGTTTCGCCTAAATGGACGTTTGCGCCGCTTCCCGATGACCGCCCAATTAGGCGGTAAATACTGTATGATTAATCTGAATAACTAAAACTAAATAAAATTTCAAGATAATAAAAAAAAAAAAAATTTTCTTACTTTTGTCTGTCAGGGTCAATGGCAAACTCCCGCCACCAGGCAATTCTCTCCCTGTAAACTAGTTTTAACAGCCACTTGTTTGTCTGAAGTTCATCAGGCCCATTTGTAAGACAGCAAGGATAGGCGCATGAAGGACATGGCATTCTATATAATTTGTCAGTGTCATCATCTGGAAATTGTTTTCTGAACTGAAAATTAGAGTCAGTGAATGTTTTTAACTTTGCCTCATGAATTGTAATAAATATATCAATTTTATATTTATTTGAAACAACATAATTAATACATATTATGAATAAATAAAAAAATAAATGTTCTTAATAGCATTGCTTTGACATAGTAAAGATACATATATATTAATTATACATATGTATAAATTACAATAGTGCACACATATATATATAAACAATGCTTCAACACAATTTTGAATTTTTTTCTCTATGTACCTACAGTAGTTACGGCCTAATTGGACGATCATCTGGAAGCCACGAAAAATACAATTAGGTGAAATATCAATCCAGAATGAACCAGAACATTGAGACAAGTGATAAATCATGGTTGGAAAAAGATAACACCATCAAATGGAGTGTTGTATTTCATGAAAAGAACGATCTACCCTCCCTTTTCACATTGACCCTGTCAGCAAATAAAGCAGAAGGGGATTCTGACAGACAAGAACCAAGGAAAATCAAACAAAAGTAAAAGGTGTTGCATTTTTCTGTGACGGAAAAAGAAGCAGAAGTTGTGGTTGCACTTTTCTGTAACTGCATTGTTTTTTTGTGTTTTTTTTTTGTTTGTGTGTGTTTGTTTTGGGGTTTGTGTTGTTTTGTTTTTTGGGGGTTTTTCAGTTGTCTTTTTCCTTTTTATTTGGGAGGGGGGTATGTATTGTTATTTTCGCTCTGATTTATTTGGGGCTTTTTTTGGGGGGAAGGAACATTTTGTGTTGTGTTGTTTGGGGACGGAGGGATGCTTTGATTTGATTTGTTTGGGGTTTTGGGGGGATGGGGTGTTTTTCTTTCTCTTTTTTTCTCACATTTACTTTTTTGGGGGATTTTTTTTTCTGCTGGTTTTTATTTTAATTTGTGTGTATTGTTAAAATAATTGATCTGGATCTAGAATCTAGATCTCTAAATTTTCCTTTTTTACGTCTTGTTTTAATGTTTAAAAAAGAAAAAGGAATTGAAAGTGACTTAGATCTCCAGCAAACGAAAGTATTGTTATTGTTATAATCCATGATGATTATGCCTATTTATTATATATTACTGTTATTATTATCATTATTATTATGATTATTATTATCATTATTATTATTATTATTTATATTATTATTATTATTTATATTATTATTATTATTATTATTTATATTATTATTATTATTATTATTATTTATTATTATTAGTAGTAGTAGTAGTAGTAGTTTAGTAGTAGATCTAGTGTATTATTATCATCATTATAATTTCTATTATTATTACTATTACTATTACTATTATTATTATTATTATTATTATTATCATTATTATTTAATATTATTAGTATTATTATTAGCAGTAGTATTATTATAGTATACTCACCCTTTCAAGTTCAAGTGCATTGTGCGAGCTCAGACATTTTGCACACATTGTGTGCAAACATGGCAATGTTTTCGGACCAACAAGTGGTTTCCGGCATTTAGCACACAACCGCCAGTTATCAAAGTCGGTGTCCGAATTTGTGAGCCGCCAGTCCATTGTATTGTGTCATCCACGTCAGAAAAATATTTGTCAAGTAAGAATTCATGCAATCAGAACGTTGAAACACCGACACTCGACAATTTGAAGCATTACGCTGGAAATCGAAAGGGGCGGGGAAGTGAAAAAGTGAAAAGTTTTCATGTTTATTTGTAGTGTTTTTACTTTCACTTCTCACTTTCTGTCATTGGTTCTTCACACCACGTGATCATTATTGTTTTGGCTTTGGTCGACGTGACCCTATTATGAGGTCACGTCGTCTTGGTCAAACTGAAACTTTCTTTCGCGTTTTTATCAAATCAAATCATGCCATGACATCTCATTTCATGGCATATCAATTACATGTACATGGGCTAAGAGGATCATTTTCCTTTGCATGCGCATTTTTCATCATCTTGATAACGTTAATGAAATTCCATGCATCGTTACGTACCTTATTACTAATTGTGGTACAATTTAGTGTCACGTTGGATAGCGTCACGTTTCGGTTTGAGTCACGCTGAATGATAGTGACAGAATTTTTCCTTTACAGGTCACTGTTTAGCATCACGTTGTCTTCGATGAGCGTCACGGGTCTATGATGAAATGAGAAGAAACATTTTGGTTTGGTGCACTCAATTTCACGTCAGAAACAAAGCCTTTCACGCGACCAACGATCGACTGGTAGTCGGCTTGTTGTTACGCATTATTATGGCCATTACGAGGCCGTGATTTCTTTCTTCCAACATGCCTTGCGAATGTTGCGTAATAATCGCAGCAACGGGCCAGTGCTCGCTTGGCCGATCAGAATCTATCAGTGGTGTGCGAAACATTGTCTCCTCCGAATTGACCGGAAAAGGATCTGTTTGTCATGTGTGTGGGGATGGGGGAGGGGTTTGGCGCGACTTATTAAAAGTTCAACGTATGGTTGGACAGGACTGTAGAAACAGTCAAAAAGGGAGGGGGGCGAAATGGTTGTTCCCATTGCCGGACAGATACAGTCACGCCTCGGTCACGTTACATAGCCTTCGTGAATACTCACGAAGGCTACGCACAGACCAGATCAGAGAACGGAAGCCTTGTCGCCCAAGTGGCGACGACCGTACAAGTACAAGGTCATGTCCTGCGCTGTTCTTCCGCATTCTATTGTTGAAGAATTCATCCAATCACGTATGCCCTGACACTGTGACTAACGTCTACGGAGTCTTCCTCTTCCTCTTTTCCCCTTTTAGATGGCACCAGGATGCTAAATTCAAAGACAAAGGGAGCCCGCTGCGCAGCGGTGTCCCTCCCCGTCTCTCCCTCCCGCATTCATCACTGCGTGCGCAAGTCTCCAAGGGGGTGTGGCCTCAGACTAGATAAATACAATATGTTAAAGAAGACTATGGAGTATGGAATCATTGACATAGAGGTCAAATAAAAAGCTTCCATTTGTATATTGGAAATGACAATGTAATATGCTACATGTAGCCTATTAGATTTCAGCGTGAATTTATTCATAGAAAAATCGATTTTGACTTTTATCAAGGAGAATACTGTTACAGTCAAGTCAACCTCTGTTGACTGTTAGATAACAATGTTTCTTTGATATGTATTATTATGGTGCCCCC
>JBCHJU010228663.1:0-15472 GCA_039654505.1 Plocamopherus imperialis
AAGAAGAAGAAGAAGAAGAAGAAGAAGAAGAAGAAGAAGAAGAAGAAGAAGAAGAAGAAGAAGAAGAAGAAGAAGCACAGCAGCTGCTGCAGCAATCAAGTTGTACATGTAGTAGTGATGGTGGTGGTAACAGTTTGAGATCGTAATTTCTGTCTTTGTGATAAACGTTGTGGTGGTTATTGTGTTGGTTATTGCGATGGTGGCCAGGAATGGGTATGGAAGGTGGCGGCCCAGTTTGTAGCGGTAACGGACTCAAGAGCCCAGACAAAACGCCTACCAGTTAGGACAAGGCTCCCATTCCACGGCCACAAATCGTATCGAACAAATCGTATCGAACCAAAGACGGTATAACTATAAGGGTAAGACAGGACAGCTCCCAATATCTTCTTTATAATTTAGAGAGTTCATGGGCGGTGCGCACAAGCCGCTAGGGAGCGCTAGGTAAACGCAATCATATAAAGTTTGATTTAGACCCCTCTCCAGTGCGCACACGACTAGTTCTCTCTTATAATAACAATAATAAATTACTTGGCGCCCCCTAGCGGCTAGAGCGGACCAGAAGTAAACGCAAATATAGCCAGCTGTCCTGTCTCAGTACATGTACTGTCTTGCCTTGAACTAAGTTGAACCTGGCCCAGATGTTGCCAAGCAAGGTGTGAAAGCCAACACACTCTCTCACCCCTTACTTTATAACTTTGGCACGATCTCATGAAGGGTGTCTCGGCATTTTAAAAAGTTAAAGCCAATAAATTGTACCTTTTTTTTTCTTCACACTTTCACTGATGACCGCATGATTGATGATACATGGTAAATTAACCCAAAAGGACAAGACGGATAATGCAGGATATGATATGATCGAAGCTATGAGCTTTATCTGATTCTGGTCCTATAGATTTGTGAATGTTTATTTTAAGAACCATTCGAGCATTCCAGTTTTAGTTACATTCATTTGGTTCATTTGGAGTTTTGGAGGGTTTGGAATTCAGAGTTGTTCACAAGGTGTTTTTCGCAAATAAGGATGAAAAAAAAAGAGTCAACAAAAACGTGTAAACAAAAATGTCAATGTTTATTGTTTTTTATTTGAACAATTTGGTTATGGTGACATAACAAATAATGTTCTCTTCTTCCTTATAATGGAAGTTTGCTGCACCCATGAATTATCTTACTCTCTTCTGATTCACACTTAGAAAGCTGTCGCTCATATTCATGAAAATTGTAAATGCATCCAAATATCAAATGCTGAATATAAGCATTAAAAAAAACAATAAAGAAACATCAAAAACTAATTTAGATTATCTTGATTATTGTTATAATTGCTTGAAAGTCTGTAAATGTTGTACATTTTCTCAATTTAAAAAATTCTATGAAACTTGATGGCAATTGTGCATAACCTTACAATATAATTTTAAATGACAACAATAAAGACATATTTGTAAGCCAGTGGATATATTTGACTAAAAAAATATGCATGTCTTAATCTTAGCCCTCAAAATAGCAGGCAAACACAGTTAGCTGAGTATTCTTATCAAGGCACCCAAATTGTTTCTAGTATTTTGATATTAGTGTTGAACATTTAAGTTCACGTTTGAAATCATCTGTATCTTAACTGTATCTTATATAGGTTGGGAGTTTTTCATATATTAGGGAAATACGAATACAAACAACTATCTACATTTGCGACTATTTTTTTATCATGAATTCCTCAAGTCGTAATATTGCTTGTCCATTAATTGCTCTGAAAAGAATGGTTACTTAATTTCTAGCTCTATGTTCTTTGAGAGGTATCCATTGTACAGTAATTTTTCCAGGTTTATTTTTGTGTTACAATTTATTCACCTAAACGTCTATTTGGTTTTGACAATGTAGATCCCATACACATTCTCCAAATTCTAAGATTTGTCTTACAAAAGTTTTGTAGCATTTATCCTGGACATGTTGTGGGCAATCATTGATGTTATGCATATTTTCCAAATCATAAATTTATGACAATTCATATTAATATGTTACAGAGATTTCAAGAAGGCAATGTTTGGGACTATCATGTAAAAACTTATAACACTTATACATGTACCTAGTACAAATATGTCACATTGTGAAACGGAAAAAAACAACAACTATTTAAGAAAATATCACAGGAAATGAAGTTAAGCGAATTCATAAAGAATGACTTGAATCAATGGGTGAATGAATGAAGTAGTTTTCAATAAACATATTTGTACACCCTCAAAGAGATACATTATTAGCTAAATTAAATGCCGGGGAGAGTGGGAGGAAGGAAGGGTGGAGTGTGGAGTGTGGTAAGGAAGAGAGATGTGGGAGGGAAGTAAAAGGTAAAGGACTAGAAGTGGAAGGAGTGAGACTGGAAATAACATACTGAAAGACATAAAAAGTAATCACTTTTGAAATGTCAAAAAATAGGTTAATCGCAATAAATATTGAGCATTACTGTTGTATTTAGGTGTCAAGGCCTTGTTCGACAGATCTCCATAAGTTGCTTGTAATTACATGTAGTAGTCTCATTGCCTATATCCCAGATGGAGCATGTGATGATTTAAGGTTTTCATGGCTTTTCTTTTTAAAATAAGTATGAAAATGAAAGTCAGATTTCTCCATTGTAACTCTCTTTTTCACTTCAGACTTAACAATAAAACAAGACTGAACCTAGAGCAATGCCAAGGTAAAGCCCCAAAGAGTGAGGACAGGCATTAGGAATGCCAGTAAAGGCTGGGATGTCTGCTCACATATTTGCTCTTGTGTTTAGCTGCACACATATTACGATTCAGGAGCCATTTTTAAACATCTCACACTTCAGCAGACAGATTCAGAAAGTGAATGCCTCTAGATACAGGAACCACGGAGCACAGTGACCACAATCTCACAGCAATTTGCAGGAAGTGAGGAAACATCAATGCCTGATCCTCGGGATGGAGAGTGAATGCTCATGGACTTAATGCCAGAAGGCAGTACATAGGGCCACATTTGACAGAGCCTCGTGGATACGGGATATTGGCATGACCAGAGCAGTATCTTCACTGAACATTACTGCTCTTCTCAGATAAATCAAGATTCTGCGTAACAAGAGCAGAAGACCTAATTAGAGTTTGGAGGCATTCTGGAGAGAGATAACCTGGCTTCTGCACACTTGAGGTTGACAGATGGGAAGGCAGCAGAAGAGCAATCCATTCATAGGTTTGAGTTTGGAACAGTTCAAATAGTGAATATTTTTTATGTCTCCTAGTGCATACTTTAGAATTTGGCACTAATGTCACAACCTGAGCTATTTAATTTTTTAAATGGCACTAAGATCACCTAATCCTAGTGGATATGAAGAATTCCTTTTGGTATGTTTTCCTTTCCTTATACTTGGATTATTCGTTTTAATCCCATCCCAAATAAAAGCCTGTCTTTTCAGTCTGAACCCAGGGCCTTCTGATGCAAACACACTAACCAAAAATAGTGCATTTTATATGCCCTTTGCCCAACCTGCCCTTTGATTTATTACATGACTTGTCATACTCCCTACAGGATTCTTATTTATCAAGATTCATTGACTGACCAGTTGAACAATTGATTGGTTGTTTGCTTATTAACTTACTGACCTAGGACCACTTCCTGGTTCACCAACTGAGATGCCCCAGCAACTCCTCATTTCCTGTTGATGAATTCCTTCCAATGGTCATAGTCTTTTACGAGTGATTGTAACAAGTTAGATAGATCTCTTTCTAAGTCAATCTTTTTATAGTACTTGAGGTCTCAGTTTAGTACCTCGTGGATAAACATTGATTGCCATCCTCTTTATTTGCTATTTCCATATGGGGTGAGACTTGACTTCATGCCTAAGAATGCATCTGAAAGTCAGGCCTCTTCAATATTAGTAGAGAAGTAATTGGTAAATGGTAAATGGTAGAGGAATAAAGATTGTCTTACTCTGAGAAGATGTACATGTATTACCCTAGCCATGATAAGGCACATACTGTGACAAATTAATGAAATTGTCAACATAGAAAGAGAAGGCGGTTCCAACTAGGACTTTTTCAATACCCAAACAGTAACAGCACCCCAATGGATAAGGATATTTACATCTCAGAAAACACATTCAATTTCATTCTCCCCATTATAATATCATCTGCAAATCATATCCTGTGAGATTCTGGGCCCATTACTATATTACGTTTTAGCATTTTAAAATCCTCTGTACAGCCATCCTTCACAAATCTTCATGAACAGGACCTTTAGGGGTCTTCTCTGCCCTTGCCTCCACGTGTTTCACAATTTTTTTAGCCTGATGAAAAAGAATAAATATGTAAAAACCTAAATCTATCAATCAATGTATGTCTGTCTGTTTGTCTGTCTGTCTGTCTGTCTGTCTGTCTGTCTGTCTGTCTGTCTGTTTGTCTGCCTGTCGGTCTGCCTGCCTGCCTGTCTGTCTGTCTATCTATATTGATATTATTGCTTTACCAGGTGGATGAATATTTGTTGTTTACATAGATTTCTGGAGTTTTTTGGATGACTATACTTGACTGCAAAAGCTATATTACGATAGATCTTTTGAATCTTTTGACACAGCCTAAGCATAGGTGGTCATAATATCCCCCGAACTTCACCATGCCGATGACATTACACTCCTCTCAACTAGCCCCAAAGGACTGACAAATCTTTAAGAAGCAGTCAAAGAACACAGTGAAAGTCAAAACCTCCACCATAACACCAAGAAAACAAAGATTATGAAGACTGACAAGACAAGTAGCAGGCTGGTGGTCCATATTAGAAATGAGAAAACAGAGGCAGTGAACAAATTCAAGTATCTAGGATCAATGATACAAAACAACGCACACGTCTGCTGAGAAATCATTAGAAGATGCTCAATGGTTCTCAATCGGCTGTGGACAATAATAATAATAACTATGAAACAATGAATAACATTGAAAGCCCTGTGGCAAGGAACATGTAAAGAAAAATACTAAAAAACCCGTGGGTCCAGAAAAGAGCAAATGAATCAGTCCAGAAAGAACTAAATATAGAAAAAAATTAGCTCATAAAATCAGTAAAGAAAAGAAAGTGGACCTTTTTCGGTCACCTTAAAAGATACCAAAGCCTAAAATGAACCACAATGGAAGGAAAAATGCCAACTCAAGAGGAAGGGGGAGACCAAGAAGACAGTGAGGTGACCATATTAGAGAAAACCTGCACATGGATGCAACTAAAGAGACAAACATGATCGCTGTCATGAAGGCCACATCCCAGATGGGACAAGCCAACTAATGATGATGATGAAGACACTTGACTCATGATATTGATTAAAAGGGCTTTCTCTGCCAATACGCATGCTTATTATGGCTCAGGTATCGTTGACTTTAAGTCTGCATGCAACACTGTACTTGAAGTCTTGAAGCTTTACTTCTACTTAAAAGCATTTGTTTGATAGAAAGGAACTCTGTTGCACTAAGTTGGCCGATCAAAGCTCTGAGTTCAATATATGCGAAGTAAGGAATTCAGAAGTTTGATCTGCTGACCATCAGTATATCATTATCGCATTAGAACAAAGTTTTCATTATAACAGGAAGCCATCAGAAAATAAAGAAACAGAAAATTCATTAAAACAATGTCAAGCCCTGCTTCTTTTACATTTGTTTTTCGGTTTGTTTTTTTTCAATGACTTTTATTAGGACAATCTTGGTAATGTTTTTCATTGGTTGCCATTGTAATTATAAAAAAAAAGATGTTAAACAGACAATTAAAGATGACACAATTATTGTCTCACAGTGATTGAACTTGTTACTTACATGAATATGGGCCATTTCTTTGTAGTTAGGGTCAGTGGTAAACCATAAAGCAAGGGCACACCGTTGTCCACTGAGAACAGCACGAACGCCATGGTACTCCCCAGCACTGAATCCAACTAAACGACCGCATTTTGGTCTGACTGTCATCTGGGAGATACAAATGGAAGAATTAATTTGGAAAAAGTATAGAAAAACAAATGACACGAGGCATGAGATATCAAAACTTCAAAGAATTTCTGTATCAAAGAAATACAAAGCAATTCAAGTTTGCTTGACATGATATAATACATGGGTACCTTACAAGAAAAATAAAAAAGCATGAAAGATTAAAACTGCTAAACTTAAGATATTTGTGAATATACCTGCTCAGATCTATTGCCATGAGCAAAAAAGAACTCTCCTCCAAGGAAGTCATCATTCATATAAAGGATGGCACTGGAAAATTCAATTGGAATATAAAAAAATATGGAATTAGAAATTTTCATGGTTTGTTCTGGCTTTGTTCTTGTTACACTTGTAACTTTTTTACATCATACATTTAGAAATGCATTTGCTTGCCGTCGGTGTCAGTACGAATATTTTCATTTCTAGAGAGAATTTTTGCATTGATTTCAAATTAATTCTTAAATTGAAAAATGTACATCATTTCAAAATGTGTCCACCAAATGAAAGAAAATTAATGTCCATATCTGATACGTTTACACTAAATGCTACAGTTATTGACCTTTTGAAATACCACTAATAAAAACAAAAGGAAGAAAAGTTATTCATTTAAATTTTGGAAACACACAAAATAAACATAGCGCAAATGTAGGTAATATCCAACTGGTACATACATAAATCTTGATACTATTACTGGTCAGATTTTCACAGTCACATTATCGTCTCTAATGTATTGCAAGAATTAAGCATCTTTTATCTGAAATAATATATAAAGCCTACATATTTCGTCTCATTTTTCTTCCCTTGGGTTTTTTTTTTTTTATTATTGTTTTTTGCTAAGATAGAAATGACAAAAATCACCTGTATTCCCTCTCAATAAAG
Source organism: Plocamopherus imperialis (assembly GCA_039654505.1). Taxonomy (NCBI): domain Eukaryota; kingdom Metazoa; phylum Mollusca; class Gastropoda; order Nudibranchia; family Polyceridae; genus Plocamopherus; species Plocamopherus imperialis. The sequence goes on from JBCHJU010228663.1 coordinate 6,828, forward strand.
GCAGGGAATTCTTTGGAACAAGATCCATCAGGTTTGATCACACAATTGTCCGCATGAACAGGGTGGCTAAGATCCTCACGCTTAGTATTGGAATCTGACACATTGACAGTATAACAATAATAATCATAAAAATAAAAATAATATATATAGAGTTGTCACAGCACTTTTCCATTACCATGCAATACTCAATGCATTTAACTATAGAGCACACTGATTATCTTGACATTGAGGAGGTTGACGTAAGAGAAGTTTTAAGATTAAGTTATCATTCAGAGATGATTATCTGACTTGATTTGCAAAGTAACTGTTGATGAATGCTCCTGAAAGGAAGTTGATGTCTACTAGTATGACTAAGTTAAAGGAAAAGGAAGAGCAAAAAAAGGAAAATGAGCAGGAGACAAAAAGGAGGGGCAATAACAGAAAGAGAAGGGGAAAAAAAAGAAAAAAAGGAGGAGACTGTCAAATTTGAGAGCGCAAGAAAAAGATTAAAAAAGTGGAGGAGGCTTGCAAATTTAACAACAAGAACAAAAAGAAGAGGAAAATGACTAAGACGTAAATAAAAGAAGGAGAAAGTAAAAGTGAAATACGGGAGATAACAATGAGGAGGAGATGTGAAGAAGTAAACACAAAAAAGTAGTAAGTCATAAACAGATGCAGATCATAAAATACTGTAGACACTAAGTTGTTTTTATCCTCACTTTCAAACATGTACGTATTATTATGAAACAATGTCAGTTACATATGTATATCATCAACAATAACAACAAGAAAACAAAACACTGCTTATAGAAAAATCCTGATAATTACCATCTTTGGCAGTCCTACACACCAAGTGTGTGTAATCAAAGTACAATGGGGTGGATAAATTGAAATATGACTCGACCAACTGTCTGGAATTTTCACTAAGCTCTAAGAATGTCTTGAAAGCAACTGTCGATATGGCATTGTCTGAATAGAGCTGAAATTATATATAAATGAAACTCCATGTTATTTGAAAGTAAATATATTTTCTAATCTGTGTTTGTTGTAGAGAAAGTAAATGACTCGCATTAATTTTAAGTCAATTCATCATGAGATTTGTATTGCATTACTTGTTAAATCGAATCATAAGTCATTAAAGATATATAAACATGCACACATGTTCACATGGAGTGTATATCCATTTCATAACTCTATTGCTCTTAATAACAAAAGTGAATAGTTGATGCCTCTTTTAGGGATAAAGAATGTGGCAGCAAATATATTCATTACATACAGTTGGCTTTATCTAAAATGATATATTTTAATAGCTTCATGTATTACATATCAAAGGGCTCAGCAAACAAGCGTATGAAGAAAGAGAGCAAATTAATAAAGGGTGCTCAAAGTCATAAATATTACAGTTCAATTAGATAAAATTGATACTTTTACTACAATTATGTCTTGGGGAATTCGATGAGCCATTCCCAATATTTTGATGCATAGGCCTACTGAACTCATTAGACATATTTAAAGTACCTCATAAATTATCATGACTTTTACATTATAGAAAAAAAAACAACATTCATTTTCTGTCTTATTAGAACTAGAATCATTTAAAAGTATGCATTAAAGAAACATAGTTCCTTCTAGTTTACACTGATCTAAAGAATAAGATAAAAGCAACAATTCATTTGGAAAATGTCCAAAACACATTGTACTGCAATTAGTAGAATAAACATATAACTCTGCATTTACAATAGTACATTTGATAGTTAGCAAGAGAAAAAAACTAATTTTAAAATAAGTGTCACAAAATAAGAATTAGCAATTAATCAGTTTTGAATGAGGTATAATACAAACACTAATAAGGTAATAGAATGCAGAAGAGAGTTATTGAATGCTCTGAAAACATCAGTTATGGTGTGTGACTAATTAATTTTTCCAATACAGTATTAGAATATAAGATATTCACAAAAAGTTTCAAGCCAAAGACAGTCACAGTGTTTGTGTTATCTTAATCTATACGGTAAAGTTTATTAAGAAGGCAAAAGTAAAGAATTTGTAATGGTAATGACATAATTATTTATTGAGTGCTTTGCTGTAAGTAGCTCAAGATGCTTTAAAAGTGTATTCAAATTCTATAATTTATAATATTCGTGTTTGTAAGAGAAATGTTGAGATCAAAGTGAACATGCAGCATCAAGATGAAATGTATTATACAGATTGCAAACTATAGTAAAAAAAAAAGTAGAAATAACATCTTAAACAATAGGAATCAATAAATAGAAGCCCATAATATTAGTATTTTTAAACATGCTTTCTACAAATAGGCTTTTTAGAATATGTTCACTTTCAGGTAATGTTTAAAAGATGAAAAAGAAACAATGTTTATCAAATTTAGTTACAGATTACTTAAAATTTTAGGAACCTACATAATAATTACTAGATAAATAAAATGGAACATCTTTTTCCAGACTGCTTTAAAAATTCATATTTTTGGGGGTGGATAACGCAGGCAATATAAATATGGAATAGATAATGATACCATTACACAAAACATTCTTTGTTAGATCTAAATATTAAAATGTAAGATTAACAGTTAAGTATTCGAAGTCTTAAAAACTAGCTTTTCATGTATATCATTAGAGAAATGAAAAGATGAAAGGGAAGCAGAGAGACATGCTGTCATATGATTTCTCTGATCAAGCTCATAAAGTCCTTAACTAATAACAGGCTGTATACATCACAATTAGAAATAAGTTTAAAACTGTGGGCTACATTTCTTAAGCCAGAGTCATTACTGAATCTTTATCATTTTAGGACAGATAGTTATAAAGATTGTTCAATTCAGACATGACATTCTATATATCCAAAAACTCTAAATGGAAAGCAGTCCTTTCAAGGCTATAGGCCAGAGTTTTTCTTGTTTTCAATAGCATAAAGCAGACAGTAATGGACTTACTCAATTCACTTTCTGAATAGGATGTTAGATTGTTGCAGAACGCTTTCCCAGCTAAAGGTTGCTTAAAGAAAAAAACACATGGGCCACTTGGTGGTTTTGAATGCCAACCCTTTCAGTCCTTATCCTGCTACTGGTTTGCAACAGTGTCCAAAACAGAGCTTTATGAGTACAAGTGGACACATCACCAGGTCTAACAAAGTCCATTGGCTGCTTGTCAAACAAAGAACAGAATTCAAAATCACCTGCAAACAAGGAACAGTACCTAATTCCCCATGTTAACTTATTTTTACACCGGCTACCTCATTCTCTTTGCAATCTAAAATGGCTTAAAACATTGCTTTTGACCATGGTATTCCTTTCAAAAAGCCATTAGAGTGAGATGCCTTATTATAATTATCAGGATTTTCAAGAAACAGAACAACCATTAAAACTTTCAGTTTCAGGTCCAAGCTGAAAAGAGAACTAAACAAGCACTTCTACCTAGTCTTCTTTACATCACATGATGATTCAGCAAGCTATTTGTTAAGGAGGGAATTCAAACAGAAGCTGACCGGAGCAGCAGAGTCACCCCAATCTGATGATTATTAGGCGAAAGGAGATAAATTTGTAAGTCATTTGACTTAAGCTAATGTAATCACTTCAATAGAGTTTGGTGGTCTCTGAATTCCTTATTGTCATTTTACTATTTATTTATGAAACAAATGCAAAGTATAAAGTGGTCCACAAAAGTGTGAAGCAAAGCAATCTTTACACTAACTTTTTCAATCCTCAGACTCAGATATTTTGCAATATAGCAATTTTAATCAGTTTTCTAATTTGCCTCTGTTTAATTTGTCATGCTTTACATTATTCAAAACATGTCTCCTCTGTACTATAAGTATCAGCCTTTGAAGATTTCTGAAAATTGATGGCACAATATATACAATACCATAACATATAATTAGAATGATTTTTCATGTATGCAGTGGGGTAAGGCAAATGTTTGCATCAACTTTTAACAATAAGCCAGCTCTCTCAGTTTTCCACATGATTCATGCATGAAACCATGCTACTCCATGTACCAACCTTTGCAGCTCTATAAACGTTGATGCCCACAAACAATTCATTGTGTGTATGGGGGGAAAGTAATGATGGCTTCTTGGTAAGATGGTCATACCCATCACCAGCTAAAGCAGCACTCTACAAACACGATAAGGAAAGCAGATGTGGAAAGAAATTGTAGAGGGAGTAGGACAAAATAATAAAACTGAAAAAAAAAAAAATTGCATAAACCATTCCAACACCACAGGAAGAAAGAAAAGAGGCAAATGGAACATCGGATGTTTTTCCAGTATTTACAACTTGGGTGACCTTTAAATTGCAAGTAACTGATGCAAACTGATAATTGCATGTGATGTTTGTTTTGTATTTCATTACAAAAAAAAACACTTTTAAAGGCTTAGGCTCATTTGGATTGAGATATGTCTGCTTGCTTGGCCTGTTTAGAAGACATCCATTTGCCTTATTTTCTCTTTGAATAAATGCAGCACAAAGTAAAGAATAAATAAGAAAAATATAATCCTTTCAGTGACATCCAACGATAGGCATTTAATCATTGACTGTTGTTTATTGGATTTTTTGGGATGACCTTCGACTGACCCCAGGTTTGCTTCTGAAAAGTGTTTGTTGAATTGATCTAACTTTATTTGACCGATGATTAGTAACAAAGAATTCAAATTTATATTTGATGTTTTAATTTGCAGAGTCGATGTTTTAATTTGCAGAGGTGATGTTTTAATTTGCAGAGTCAATTTCATCAGTTTAAACACAGAAAAATTATTTGAATCATCTATTTTATTTACTTTCATAAAATGCTCTCTATGATGATTTTGAGAGAGAAAATTTGTTTTACCATGTATCAATATGATTACTTGCCATTTTCTCTCAATTTAAGGATAATGCTCAACACAACAAAAACTTTCTTCCTATGTTAAGTTTAACTGAAGCTTGTCTGATACAAAGAGACATGATAAAATACTGAAGATATCAACTATCATTATCATATTACTGGAGTGATTAGCTTGTGAAGCACCTATTTCGTTGGACCTGAAAATGGAAAATATGTGCATATAGCTGTGAGGCTGCATAAATGAAAAAAAATGTAGATAAAATAAAATTTGGGTTATACAGTACAGGAGAGATATGCCAGACATTAAAATCCCTGAAAGAGAATAATAGATCTATGCTCCACAGAATATCTGAGGCAAACGTATTTTAATTCTTTTTTGAGAAAATGTTAAACATCTAAGATCAGGTGATATAACCCAAAGCCTTCTCGTTATATGTCCTATAGCAGTACCTTGTATTAATTCAATCTCAATGAACACATTTTAAAAAGAAACAAAAACATGCATAGAAGCAATAATCAGCCAACAAAGAAATCACTTCCCTTCAATTCATTGAGATCAATATTTGAATTCGTTTTTAACAAAAAGGTAAAATAAGAATAAGGAAATGAATAAAGAAACAAATGTAAGAGGAACATAAAATAAAGATGAAAAACAGAAACAGAGAAAAAGGAACCAATCAAAAATAACTGTTAAATGGTTCATTCAATGAAATTTGCAAGAAGTAAAAATTAGATTTCAAACATCAGATGCTTCTTTAAAGCAACAAGTGATGTTGATTAAGGATTTTTTTAATTTCTTTCATATGTTTTTTTTTCACAATCCATTTGTTTTCTTAAACTGAAGTTTGTTTCATAGGTTAAACGTTTTAAAAATGACAGTCAACAATTTGATTAAAAAAAAAAAGATTTGGGATTTTTCAAATAAATGAATAACAAGAAGCTAAATATCAATACTTTGATAGGAACATAATTTCTGCACTGTGCCCTTTAAAGCAATAAAAAAACAAAACAACAACTAAAAACCAGTGGGAAACATGGAAGACATCTATATCTATTCCAATGAAGGCAAAGGCATCAAATCGTGAGCTCAAAAATATCCTGCTTGTGTGTTTTTAAATGCATGTACTGTCCTTTTGTGCCCTCTAAAGCAATTGAAAAACAAAACAACAAAAAATCAGCAAGGAACATCGATGATGTCTATTTCTATTCCAATGAAGGCAAATGCATCAATTGGTGAGGTAAAAAAAATCTTTTTTTGTGTTTTTCTTAACATTTTCCCTTTTCTTATTTCTCTTGGTGATTGATATACCTCGACAAGTTTAATCAAAGACAAACCAGAAAATTTCTCCTTTTCTGTGTGTGGTGATTTTTCTCCAGCATATCCATCACCATCACTTCCGAAATCCTGAAATATTGGCATGCTATGTTAAGGGAATGAGATATCAGCATGCAAGGATTCCATACACAATAAAATAAATAAATAAATAAAACCCCATAAATAACATCAATATGGGAGGGGGGGGGCCTTTATAATAGGTATTGAAGTCAAAGGTGAGTAACAAAGTGAGCATTTAGAAAATCTGGCCCGGATGTTGTGGCTAATAATGAGTCGAAGTTCTCAGCAAACAGAATCAATCTCCTGCCCAGTGGCTTATTTTGTCAATGTGTTCCCTATATCTTAGAGTCAGCAGGTCCATTTTTCCTTGATCCCAAGCCCTTTTTGAAATCAAAGCCAATAAAAATTCAGGTCCTATGATGAGGGATCAATTGCGCCCCTGGAACTAAACTGGAAATTGCAAGCCATGATTCAGCACTTTATATCTAATATAATCTGAGCAAAAATATTCCATAGTTACTTTTACAATGAAGCACTAGATATCTGGTCTCCATTCCATTAAAGTTGCTGCAACAGTCTATTTCATTTCAGGTTTCTATTTTACGTATTAACTCCTCTCACAGATACACATTATGTTGTATTAACTCAATGCCGACCAAATCATTTACACTTGAAGCATTTAATAACTGAATGAAATATAGACCTTTATTTTTCTTTTACTTTCAAAAGAAAACAATTATCATTATAAGTAAAAATTTTTGTTCTACACTTTAATTTCGGAGACATTTCTTTTTCTTAGTGACTCAACTGCTTAATTTCAACATTTATTTACTTTCCCTTGAATTTTCATGGTCTCTTTTAAGTGATACTTTAATAGGCCTATAATATTCATTATTTTACTCCATTGTTACTACGCATATTGGAAATCAAGCCTTCATGGAGTAGCCCCTTTTATTTTACATCTTACTGCATGTGAAGGCTACATACTAAATGTATTTAGGCAATATGACCCTAGAGCATACTCATTCACCAGTCAAAATCGGCGCTTTTTTCAAAGCCTTGACCTGTCTCACGACCAATATTTGCCTATGCAATGTAGCTAGACCGGGCTTATTGTCCTTCTCATTATCACAAAGCATTCCCTTGGTAATACAAATAAATTTCTCTTATTAAAACTTGAACAACAAGAAAAGTCACAAGATGATCGACTGCTGAAGCACCAAAACAACGAAGATCCTGCTGAAACAAAGGATATTCATGCAAACATTGAAAGTGACCATGGATACAAAACAGCAAAGGATGTGAAAAATATGGGAAATTCTTATAATTGTAGCAAATTTTCTTGAATGGCCGTTTCAACCTTGAATTTCTGACTCCCTACAGAGACCAGGCCATACTAGTATTGCTTCATTTAAAATATGATTCTGATCCCAACAACAAATCAACTGAGTTTCTAAGCACCAAATAAAAAGTTAACATTTTAATTCTTTATATTCATATGCTATTAAGTCTGGTACGAGTATCATTGATTTATGAGGGGAATTCCCTTTGTCTATGAATGGATGAAATCTATTCTTGGTCGGTGTGTTTGTTAATCTCAAGGGAAAATTTTCTAATGACATGAATTAAAGGTAAGAGGGACCAATTTGTGATTACATTATTTATAATCATGTCATGTAAGGTAGAGATAAATGTCTTACCAAGACTAGGTTTTTTAATGAAGAGCATTGCTCCTCTGAAGCCAGTCCATCAGCTAAAAATCTTTCCTTTCCTTTCAATTCTGTTCCATTTTTCACTATTTTCACTCCTGGTGGGCACAAAAAGGAAAGATTTTCAAATAAAAAAGGATGGGATTGTTGGTTGCATTAGTGTATGGGTGGGTGGGGAGAGTAAGAAATGTTTATTCTTTATTTTTATTTTTCCCTTCCTAAATATAATTTTGGGCATTTGCTTTACATTTATGATAATATCATAAGTCAAGTATGTTCTTAAAGCATGATATACTGACTTTCTATTTCCTTCTGTGAAGAATACATCATTTCTTTTCATATCTCCATCCTACTTTCCATGTGCTTCAAAAAAGCTGACAAACTCAGGTGAGTATCCTTGTAAATGCGCATAAGTAACTTTTTTTTAGTGTTTTGGTATTAGTGTTGTATATTTAAGTTATTGCTTGAAATCTCCAGTACAATCTCATCATACATTTTGCTGTTATGTCTAAACTATCTAGGCTGATTCTAGTTTAATGTATAAAGGTGTATTCTTCAGTGAGTACTGCTTGAAGTGGGCTATTTTGTTTGTTTTTGTTTTTCCATTGTTCTTTTGTTGTTTTTGTTTGTTTTTTGATGTTATTGTTGTTGTTTTTAATTTCTTTTAAGTTTTGTTTAAATTTGTTTGTTTTATTTTATTTTTTGTTCTTTGTGAGGTTTTAGTGGGGTTGTTTTTCTTTTTTTTTTTTTTTTTTTTTTTTTTACTGGGTTTTTTTTCCTTTTTCTTTT
>JBCHJU010229773.1:0-15448 GCA_039654505.1 Plocamopherus imperialis
TCTCTCTCTCTCTCTCTCTCTCTCTCTCTCTCTCTCTCTCTCTCTCTCTCTCTCTCCCCCCCCCCCACACACACACACACACACACATGAAGATCATTAAATCCAACCCCTCCCTCCCTGAAAAAACAAAACCAAGCGAATGAAGACCCATGAAAATCATTATGATATAATCCAGGGCAGAACCTGAAAACAAAGCAGGAATTTCATTTTCTCTTTGGAGTCAGAACCTTGTATTTTTTATGTTTGCATTTTTCTTTTCTTGCATGCATTTCACTTTGAAAATGGTTTGGGGTATCAATGATCAAATAAACAGGAAATAGAAAACAAGTTTTGACCAATGCCGTTAAATGTATCTTACATGGCATTTGGAAGATATACTTCAAAGTTTAAAAAAAAAGAAAGAAAGAAGGCAAACTTAAAAAAACCAACAACAAACATTTTGCCTTCACAGTATGACATGTGAAATCATAAGATGAGATCATTTCTCAGATTTTCTCTGATTTCCGATATCTCTTGAAAAGATTAAGTCCATGCGCTCTTTATGACTATTTTGTATTCAGTCTCGTTCATTTTTATTTTTGTTCATTCTAGTCATTTGAGGGTACAAGCCAGGGTCACCATCATGTCACAGGAAGTTCGAATAGTCAAGGTCATGCTCGTAGCAGCTTGTCTGCTATCACTACCACTTCGTCCATCACCAGCAGCCACAACAAGCAACACGCCAAGGTCAGCCCATACATACCCAAGCAAGAGCTCCTCTTTGCATCCTCTCAACACGCTTTGCTTCCTTCTGCTGAGCGCAGCATTGAGCGCTTGCGTGCACGATCTCCCAAGTTAGAGAAGCTCTCCCCTTTTGACATGCAACTGGAGCTCAGTTCGGCCGCTGCTCAGGGCAAACTGGCTTACGTGTCGCCCACTGTCCGGGCCATGCCCCCTGTTGTCCCTAAAATGGCTGTGAACCCTTCTTCGGGAAGCATCACGACGGGAGCCCCATCCACGTCTCATCTTAGTAGTCGGGGCGGCAACATGCGCCTGTGTGTACAACCCAATGGGAGTTCCTCCATGAGCCAACTGTCTCCTGTACAGATAAGCCAGCCGGTACTGCTAAACACAGCTTCTCAGGTGGATGTTCATGGGTGAGTTTTGCTGCTGCTTTTTCAATGTTTAGAGGGTAAATTTCAGTCAAGACAGATTACCCCAATTTTTCAGTAATCTTAAGTCAAATTCTTATTATACTGTACTGTACTCTCATTTACTATACCATACCAATACTATATTGAACTTTACTAATACCATATTGTACGTAAGCATGTAGGGCAGCAACGAAGCCTTTCCACGTCTGTCTTTCTTGGGCCTTCTTTTGGATGGTATTCCATACCTCCTTCCAGGCGTTCATCTCTCCTTCGTTCTGCGCCATGCCACTTTTGGTTTGCTGCTCCTCATTCTGCCTTCAGGTGTCCAGTGTAAGGCAGTTCTTGCAATATTATCATGATCTCTTCTGTAAACATACCCTATCGATTTCCATCTTCTTCTCAAGATGGTTGTTTCCATCTTTTCTTACTTGTTTTGTCTTAGGAGTTCATCATTTGATATTTTTATGGGCAAAAGATTCTATTTATTCTTCCGAGGCATTGGTGATGGAAGACATAATTTGTGCACATCATTGCTTGTCATTCTCCAATATTGGATCCATATTGGAGTGTGGCTAAAAACAGCTTTCATAAAGTTTTATCTTTATCTTTCGGTTATACCCTTGTGATTTCCGTAGTATTAGGCATTTTGAATGTATTTCTAGCCTTGCTAATTCTGTTCTGGATTTCTTTGTGTGCACCTCCATCAATCGTGACTATTCTTCTTAAATAAGTAAACTGTTCAGTTGTAGGGAAGTCCTTCATGTCAGTCTGTATTGGTGCTGTCTTCTTTACATTCAATAATACCATATTGTAATGTACTGTGCTGTAATGTATTGAATGCATTTTATTCGTTTGGCTAGATCTAGTCCTGTGACCACAACAGCCCAAGGTGATGATTCTCCTATTGAAAACGTCCTGTCATTAGTCAAATTCAATCAGAAAGAGGGAGACAAGAAGCAAGAGTAAATAGGAGGGGCATAAGAGACAGCGGCAGTATGCTGCATAGCAAGTCGTGTAATGCTTTCCCTTCGCAGTCGCTCAGCTTCCCCTCAAATACCAATCGATGTCTGGACCTGAACCAGTGAATGATAGTCTTCTGAAAATTAAAACTTGAAACATTAAGTGAGAACATCAAATGGAATGATTTAAATTTGAAAATTTAAACTTGAAACATTAAGTGGGAACATCAAATCGAATGATTTAAATTTGAAAATTAAAACTTGAAACATTAAGTGGGAACATCAAATCAAATGATTTAAATTTGAGGCTGTGTTGTTTAACCCTTTTGCATTCAACCCAACAAAAACCGACAAGCGTGGCGATCCCGCTAAACGTTTAGCCTGACAGAAACCGACAGGTGCCTGACCCGTGCGCTGAGGCTTAGCCCGACAAAAACCGACAGCAGTTTCTCGCTCTATTTTGAAGGGCCTCATTGGTCAACTCAATGATGTCTGTTGTCTAATAATAGAAGGGAATGAAAGTTGGGGTATCCGCGAAGCATAAGTTCAAATATCCGCAAAGCTTGAGTGACCTTTGGACCAAAGAGCGTCGCTTTTAAATGGGTTACATCTACCTTTGTGAAGACGAACAATAGGCCTTGCCTAGCTTTCTCCATCGCCTTTTGTTATCAACTGATCTCTGAAACGAGCCGATCAGTGACACCGATCATGAGTGGGATGTTGAAACTAATTTAACGGAGAGTGTACTTTATTAGAGAAAATATATGTGTGTGTGTGTGTGTGTAGTGAAGCGGGCCTGGGTAGACACGCTTCGGACCGCTGGACCGGGAGATGGGGATCGCTTCTTGCTACTAGATCTAGATTTAGATCTCTATACTTTTAATCTACCTTTTATACATCATATATATACACATATAATAATAATAATGTATAGGCCAATATATAGCTTCGTGTGTTTTTATGCCTTTAGTAGGCAATATAAGTGTAGATCTAGGCCTATTGTGAATTTCATGGAAAAAGCTGAAAATCATCGGCAAGTTTTTTTGTTGTCTTTTTTTTTCATTTCTGCGTTAGGCATTTTGTTTTTCTTCATGTTTTTATATATAATAGAAACTGTTCATTTACTTGCTTGGGTAATCTTAAGATCATATATACTCAGGCATTCATCATCTAAGCGGTACTTACCATGAACACTGTCATACTTCATTCACTCTCTTTCAATTGGCCAACACAAACAGCAGACATGAAAGGAAGAAACAACACTTGCAACTTCTAACACATTCATTCCATCTTCATACGGAATTTGAGACATATTGATTGAAAAATAAGGTAGCTGTGACCGATTTTCTTAGAGCACTGTGAATTGGGTGGCAGGAGGTCAAAATAATGTAAACACACCAGGTAGCTACAGTGCGCAGGAAACTGAACGCACTGGCCAATATGGCCGCTGCTAAACCTAAATGCTAGAGGGTTAAGGGGTTCTTTTATGTTGGAAAAATTAGGTTGCACAAACATACTGAGTTTATAGCGTATTTGTACTACTATTCTAAATGTTTCTTTTCCTCCTTGGCATCCCTTTTTCCCTTCTTTTTTCACCCTGAGATGACCCAAGTGGTTAAGGGGTACAGCGGGTGAAAATTCTAAATTTGCTATCATACTAGCTAGTCAATAACTAATGACTTATATGAAAAGGACATATATCAAGTAAGGGGGAAAAAGTTTTTAGAAAGATAATCCAGAAATTTGTTTTCAGCTGTTTAGTTTTAAATAGGTCTATTCACCCAATAAAATATCAAAGGTCTAACTATAATAATAAGCAAGATGTTATCACTGAAATAAAAAAAAATAATTTCAAAATGGCTGTTGTTACCATGGCAACCAAAAAATTAATCTCTCCCAAAACACTTTTCTCCCCGTTTGATATGCGTCCTTTTATGTCATGAGTTTTGAACCAACTGGTATGATTGCGAATTTAAAATTTCACCCGCTGTACACCTTAACGAGGACTAAAGCAATCAATCAAACAGGGTTCTTAGCAGGCGTGTTCATAGAGGAGCTGTACTATACTATATACTCTACTTACGTCTCTAAAACGCAAGTCCATCAAGGTGTTGAATTTCAATTTACAGGAAATATGTATACATAAGAAAAACACCATAAACGCCCTTGAGAACAACTGGACTGGTCTGAAATTTACATTAGACATCGGAAAAACTAATTACATTGATGTCTCAGTCTTGATCTGAAGCAACTCACAAGGAAAAGCTCAGTCTTGATCTGAAGCAACTCACTCACAGCAGCTGAGAGTGTCAGTGCTTCTCGTGGAATCTGATTGTGAGGTTTGGCCCATTGATTAGACTGCCCACACGGAACATAGATTTGTAGGGCCCTTAAAATCCAAAATGTGCAAACTCCTTACTGCTATGTTGTTGGGCTCTCAACCCAATGTTTCCATAAGGATATGTATATTGTACCTGCCTGAGCTGAGCAGAAATCATGTATAGCAGGTTTTTTTCCAGTGACAGTTTTGGGTTTTTATTTCTTCCTGTATAGCATAAAGTGTCTTGAAGTAAACCATTAAACCAAAGTGTGATAGGCCTATATCTTCTCTTTAGCTGGAGGATATTGTTCCATTTGGTGCAATTGTTGTTCATCTTCTGAAGAAATTTGGGCACGGACAGAAATGATCAGTTCTGTAATCTTGCCTCTTTTGTCCCTGAATGATGTTATAACAAGCATCATCGTTTAAAGCTCTTCTTTCACTGTCTGTTTTACTGGACAAGTTTTGTCTTGTTCGTCAAGATGTTGATGTTGTATGATTCCTTTATATTATTTGAAAGAAGTTGATCATATTTGTTTAAGTTGCTTGTTTTAAAAGGAATCTGTAACCATTGTTCAGGTCTATTGTCCACTGGATTTGACTTGTTTTCCATCAATCAGAGTCAGTCAATGCATCGAAAAATACACATTTTATTACTTTCATTTCAACTAGGGCATCTAAGTCTTTTTAAGCTTGTGGGATACTAATAAAAGCTTGAATTAATTCATGACAAAGGTTGAACAGCAACGTGTATTTAAGTTACCCATTTTTTTTTTTAAATTCCCCTCCTTCTTTCACAATTGAAATAGGTGAGAATAGTATATAAAAAAATGAAACAAAAAAAAAAGCTACAAAAACCCACAAAAAACAAAACCAACCCAACTCAACCGTTGCCTGGTTATATTTGCTTGTTGTAGTGACTACCGGCCAGTGGGGACTCTGCATGGATCACCCCTTCACCAATATCTCCTGCCAGCCCATCAGCATCAGCAGATGACCTTACCATCATCAGCCTCCATCACACAGTTTGGGTAAGACTCATTGTCTTCTTTCTCTAAGGAATACTACAGAGGAGATTTTTTGGCTCTTTGAGCTGCGAATCATAATTTTGTAAATATTTCTAGCAAATTAGAGCGTTAATAATTTAATTTTTTGTTTGTGAGCAAGGATCAAGCTACTGTAGATAAGCCAAGGGCTGTGCTATACGGGTGTGATTGGAATCTGCTTGTGCATAGTTCCATCGGCCAAGGGATCTATAGACCAGTTCAATTTTGAGTTAATTTTAGAAACAAGTTCAAGGGCCTAAGGTCACAATTGTTTATTGCTTATTTCTGTATGGCAAAAACTTTGCCATACACGCTATCGTTTCTGTTTGTCAATAGCTTATCTAGATCTAGTTCTAGATTTAGATTGGAATAAACAACATTTCTGTTGGTCCACAGCTCATCTAGATCTAGATCCAGAATTTTAGATTACATCTAGAATCTGGATGTAGATCTAGATTAGATCTAAAGATTCATATCTAGATCCAGATCGGGTTACAATCATCTAGAATATATCTAGATCTAGTAAACGTTAGACAGTCAAAGAGAGGATATATCTCTCTATATCCAATTATCTAGGCCTATTCTATCTCTATAAAAAAAAAGCTAGGCCTATAGATCTAAAATCTAGATATAGATCTAGCGTATAGGTTTAGTGTTAGAGACAATAGATCTAAATCTGGATCTAGACATCCAGGTCTAGGTCTAGGTCTATCTAGATCTATATAGGCCTATCACCTATCGGTCTAATCTAGATGTAGATCTAAAGGTCTAGATCTAGATAAGAATTTGGGGAGACATTCCGTATGTTCCTCATGCAGAAAATACTGAATAGGCTAGGGGAAATAACCAAATGACTCGGGGGAGTTATGTTAGGGGACTCGGGGAGTTATGTTAGGGAGCTCGGGGAGTTATGTTAGGGAAAACCCTATCCCAATCCCTAACCCTAACCCTAACCCTAAACCCCAAACATAACTCCCCGAGCCCCCTAACATAACTCCCCGAGCCCCCTAACATAACTCCCCGAGCCCCCTAACATAACTCCCTGAGTCGTTCGTTTGTTCGGTTATTTCCCCTAGTGTATTCAGTATTTCTGCATGAGGAACATACGGAATGTCTCCCCATGATCTAGATTCTAGATTCTAGATCTGGATCTACTAAGGTGCAAATCACATTTCTCCCTAAAGAAAAAAAGGAGATCTAGAGTATAGGTCTAGATCTAGGTAAAATACAGATCTCTATGAGACAGCTCAGCTGAGCCCGTAAAGCATGGGACCTAGACGAGTTTACAAAATTACAAATGATAGGCCTACAATCTGAATCTGCAAACCAATCAAGCTTCGTTCTGACTTTCTTGGCAC
Organism: Plocamopherus imperialis; assembly: GCA_039654505.1. NCBI lineage: Eukaryota > Metazoa > Mollusca > Gastropoda > Nudibranchia > Polyceridae > Plocamopherus > Plocamopherus imperialis. The sequence continues at coordinate 6,817 of JBCHJU010229773.1, forward strand.
TCCTACTGTAGCCTACAATTTGGTTTTCTAGTGTTTACATATAATCATCAAAGTTTACATTCATGAACTTGCAATTGACCCTCCTTTTGACCTCATGCTCACAATATAATGCAAGAGATATAGATCTACTACAAAGATATCTTTGGCACATCCTTCACATGGAGCCTGAGCATATGGAGAATATTCATCATCATGACGTTCCATATCTCTCTGTGGCTAACATCAGAGATCAATTTCTGTTATCCTAATCTGTCCCTTGATAACTTAGATAATATTAGACTACTTATAAAAAATTATACAATTTTTTCTGTTTTCGTTTCCCATTTTCCTCATTATCTGCTTATATCTTTTTTTCTTTCATGGATTGCAGGTCTTTTAAAATTGTTTTCAGCTGTGCATTGAGTTGCTGTGCTATTGACCATGAAAAAGGTTAATACCTCCCAGGTTGACAGAGTGAAATGGAAAGACAGAACCTTTTACATTGTTTTTGGATCCTTGATATTAGACTTGTTGGCCTTTACAGTGATCTTACCTTTGTTGCCTTCATTGCTGGATTATTACAGCCAAAATGACGAGGTAATTGAAACATGATAGTTTCATTTTACCTACATTTTTTAACCTCCCGAAGAAGAAAAAAAACAAAATAAAAACCAACTCAAAAATATAACTAAAAACAAAAAAGCAACCCCCTCCAAAAAACAAAACAAAAAAACCACCCCAACCCAGAAAACAAAACAAACTACGACAACCAAACCCAAATCATTTATATAACATATATATATTATACATATGCTATGTCACCTTATTCTACTCACCTTCCAAAGAATTTACAAATAAAACAAACAAAAAGGACTAGAAGGAACAAAGCAAGAAACGCTTTAAAATACATAAGATTGTATTAATTAAAATGCAGTCTTAAAGTACCGTTATAAATGTGTGACGATACTTTTATGTTTTATGACATGACAGACTTCAAAATGCGCCACAGGTAAGATATTTATCTTTATAATCAAGACATTTCATGCTCATCAATTATTAGTATTTAGTGAATTTTGCACTTTTCCTACTCCCACTATCAGCGCTGCCGAGCATAGATCTTGATGGAAGTCGGGGTTTTATAAATGCCTATCTATCACTATTATTATTTTTATTATTACTAATTATTTTTCATCTTGTTTTTCTAGTCTGGACTCTATTCTGCCATTAAGAAGAGCATTTCCAGTTTCCAAAACCTTGTTGGGGCTCCAGACACCCCTAGATGGAACTCAGTTTTATTTGGAGGTAAATATTGAGGCTGAACGCCATATGAAACAAAGTCATCTTACGGAGGAGAGCATAGTGCTAAATACAAATTATATTGAATTGTGTTTGCCTTCTAAAATTACCATCCTGAATCAAATGGTAAGTTGTTTTGGTGGGCTTTTTTCTTCGAGAGGGGTTTATTTTGTTTTTTAGACTCATGCCTAATTTTTAATAGAATTTGGGCATAATACAGCTGGTCACTATGCTAGATGCTGATTCACCTTAGTGGCTGCTATTCCTCTGTAAGCAGATTTTTTTTCTCTTAAATAGTAGTCTCTAAGAGACTGGTCCAGATACTCACAGTCCACGAAAGAGGCCGCTTTTTGCACATGGCAAAATTCTTTGAGGAATAATTTATTTCATTTTGTCTTGAAAATTACTTCTAAACGCGTGTAGTAAGATGATGCAAGGATTGCCTGTACCACGATGAACATGCTAAACTGTGATATGCGTACATTTATTTATTGCCTACTTTGATGTCATTCCGGAAACACTGACCGTCAGATTTAGTAAGGCAGTGGTGGGATTAAGTGTCGAGGTCTTGACAGCTGATCCATTGTGACCAGTGTACCCCGCTTGGGTGACCCAGCCAACAAGACAAGCAGCACTTTTATTGCTGCTTTGATAACAGTTACAAAACACCTGCCGTGAGATTTAGTGGCGACTTGTGCAAAACTAGTGGGCAGCGTCCATCTCGGTTTACAAGTCAATGGCAAGTGACTAAGCAATTCAATCAAAGGCATGCGATTTCGTCAGATGGTAATGCAGTGTCTGGATGGATCATAAATGCTTCCCCCTTCCTTTGTTTGCATGTTTCCCGTGATTGGGGTTGGGGATGCGTATATAAATCGTTAGTGCCTCCCCCGTAGTCTGCTTGTTCGCTTCCCTTGGTTGGCTGTTTATTGAATTCTTTTCTTTGGCTCAAAATTTTAGCCAATCACAGAGAGTTGTGTAAACACTGGTCGTGTAGCCATAGTTATTGACTCTTGGTGATGGGACCACATATTATGGTGTGACCAGTTACTTCCCATGAATGAGGTCTAAGAGACCGCTTTTTTTGTCACCCATGGACCGGTTTCTCTCATGGAGACCACCATATAGTGATATTTAAGAAAATATGTAAAAAGTCCTGTAACATCAAGTAGCATTTTGCTGGTTGTAGTATATCTATATTACGAGGAGGAAGGACTGAACTGTCTTTTTTGGTGTAATCTCTCTTTCTATCAATTTGTTATTAAGTTACCTTCATACACAGACTTATGCATTTACATTTTTATATTTAAATTCCTAATTATTAGCTGTAAAATATCTTTACTAATGAATATTTGCTGAATCTAGTTATTCTTTATGTTAATGTCATCCATTTTGCCGATTGCCCCTGTTCAGTACTGATGTGTAATTTTGTATCATATTTTTCAAATTGGCAGGTTTTATTGGTTCCCTGTTTTCAATGCTGCAGTTTCTCACTTCCCCAATTGTTGGTGCTGCCTCTGATGTTTATGGAAGAAGACCATTAATGCTGATTTGTTTGGTAAATATGAAGGCATAAACTTTTCCCGTTTTTTATCTTTGAATCACATACACATACATTCACGTATACGTTTAGGGTATTTTAAGTATTTTATAGTACATCTGGGTTTTTTTTAACCATTTCCCCCCTAAGGTCTTGACCCCTGAAGTACCCCCTCTCCCTAACAGAAGGGAGATAACTCCGCAAAAATTCAAACATGCATACTTTAAAAAATCATTATAAAAAAACTACCACTGATATCACTTTCAAACTTTGCACAATGATAAAGGATTGGATGGAGAACAGGGGAAAAATAACATTGGAATTATTTATTGTTTACCTTACTGGGGAAAAAATTCCAAACTTGCCTTGATTTAAAAAAAAAAAAAAAAAAGTCCAGGAAATTTGCCAAGGAAAACCAATGTTTATGCTCTAACTTGTTCATGATATTTGCTGAAACAATCTCCCTTACACAGCCTCACTTGGCAGATGTTGCAGCCATACACAGTTTCTCTGGCACGAGCTCTGCTGGTAAAGTTTTTATTCTTGGAGCACCAGTAGCAGGCCCGTTTGCTGCCGTTCATCCGAATCATGCGGTGCTCAAAGGGATCGGCCGTTCCCAGTCCAAGGGTTGCAGGGGCCTGTACAGCGGCTTTTCGCTTCCTGCAGATGTTGCCCTTCACTAACGAATCACAAAGTGAAAGGCGGAAGAAGACCTGGGTGAGGGTGCTTTGTCGGGTACGCGGGAGATGAGACGTTGCATAAAGCACCCAGCTGTTGACGAGGGCAGTCTGAAGGAGGAAGCGAAAGATGTATCGCCACCATTTGACTGACCTGCGGCCAACAGGGTAATACGATGAGAGCTGATCGAACCTGTCAACTCCGCGCATGCTCTTATTATAGGCTGCGACGGTTGAAGGAATCTCCACGTTGATCATGCCGTGCGGTGAGCGACGAGCAACAGTTGTGACGCCTGGCGAAGTGTTGGTGCTGAGGATGTTGACGTGGCGCTTATCCTTCCACACAGTTGCCACCATGTTGCCTTGCTGTTTCACCCTGACCTCTCCCCGCTGCATTGACTTAGTAGCGCGCGGCTTGAGGGAGTTGGGCCAGCCTTTACGATTTGGCCGAATCGTTGAGCAGCAATATGTGCTGCGGAGGAGAAGATCATTTGCGAGCTGAATGGACGAGAAATAATTATCAAAGTATAGATGATGGAAACGGTCGAGGTGTCGTTCAGCTATTTTGGTGACGACATAGTGGCCAGAACCATGGGGCATTTCCTCCGTGACCTTGCCAGTGTAGACATCAAAATCCAGCAGGTAGCCGGTCGCTGAGTCAGCTCCACACCAGACCTTGATGCCCCACGGATTCGGCTTCCCTTTTATGTATTGCTTGAACGTCAGACGTCCGTTGAAAGCAATCATCGCCTCGTCAATGCTTATGTCTCTTCCAGGCTTGAAGGCACGTGCAATGCTTGGGATGAAAAAGAGAGAGAGAGAAAAAAAGAGGAACAAATTCATTAGTTCATTTGCGGAAAAAATAAAAATCCTGAAAAAAATAAAATTGTTAAAATATATATATATATCACAACAAAGTATTTCATAATATCCTATCAAACACATTCACCTTCATTTTCACCATAAACCTAGGATAAAATTATTTGAAACATACAACACCCAAAAACTAGATTCAAGGTGTGAGTGAGAGGGATGAGAGAAATACGCACGGATTCATACACATACACGCACAGACGAGCAAGCAAGAGAGGAGATGAGTACAATAAGGTAAGTTATAAATAAACACACTAGATCTATATTTACTTAGAAGAATACTCACTTTGTCTTCATAAGGTCGATGAAGGGTCTCACTTTATGCAGTGGGTCAAAATTTGGGTGCCCTCTGGTTGCTTGCGGCAGGCTGGAGTCATTCAAGTGAAAGTATTGAGAGATCTTCTCAAAGCGTGACTTTCCCATGACGTCAGACACCCCTTTCACTCCCAAACGGTCATCCGATGACCAGTACATCCAGTACTCTGGTAGCTGATGAATCCCCATTAGTATCATGATGTTGAAATAGAGCTTCACCTCTGTAGAACTGACTGGAGACCAGTATTTATCAGTACTACGAGCCTGCTCTTGACGTTGAGTTGCGTACAGATTCGTCTGCTCTGCCACATGCTCGTAGAATTCTTCTGGGATTAGTAAACACAAATAATCCCAGGGAGCAGCCTCAGCTGAAAGTTCATGCCTTGGACCCACTTCTTCAGTGAATTGTTGAACAGATACATCTCTGGTTTCATCATTCCAACCAGCAGCACCATCACAAGTATCAGCAGCAGCAGCAACACCAGTAAAATTAGCTCCAACACTACTTTCACTATCACTATCATCAACATCGTCGTCACTAAATTCTACTAGAGGTAGCTCTACATCACTGCCTTCATCGTTATCGGCAGGCAAACTCTCCTCCAAGTCTAAATTATATAGATTACCGTCGTAAACATTGCCGGTAGCTTCTCGATAAAGCCTCAAAACGTCTTCCATGTCGGTAAAAACGTAAACAAAGCCTTGAAAATGTCGCTTGAATTGAAAAAATCACAGAAATAGAACGCACGGGTCGATTTTGATCATATAAAGATGGAAAGGAAGTTCGTTTTTCGTTCTATCGCATTCCGCAATTTATAAACGTATTCAGGCGATTTAAAAATGCGAACTTCCGTTTCTACCGACGCTAGTCTATAGCGGCGACTCCCGGCGACTGTAGGGGTGAGCCGATAGCGGCGACTCCCGGCGACTGTAGGGGGGAAATGGTTAATTCACCAAATTATTTCCAGCTTTATGTTACTGCACAGCATACTCTCTCACTAATTACTTAAAGCAAGAGAAAGGGTAATATCTAAAACTCCTAATACACCTTAGGAGTGAAAAATGCAGTAGCTATCGCCTAATTAGACAGTTGTCCGAAAGCAGTGAATATATCCAATAAGGCAAAACGTCCTGTTAGGTGAAACATCGAGTTAGCCAAAATGACTGAACGAGATGGGCAATAGTTCATGGTATGACACTGATGACTCTATCAAAGAGGACATCATACTTGTATGTCGTAAAAAGAGGGACTTATCTTCCAATATCAAATTGTCCTGTCGTACTGGGACTCGAGCAGACGACCAAAGAAAACAAAACAGAGAATCATTGTCTCATTGTGCTGACCAATCACAGGGATGACCTTGTTTTTACGTAGGCGTGGTCTAATATACGACATGTCAAAAGCGAACTGATGAGTCAGGTGGGAGGGGTTGGTCACTTACATTGTGAATGCTGGGATGAGATATGATTGGCTAACAACCGCATTAAGGCACAGGCCTAGGCAGTGCATTGCATGCTTGAGAGCCGTCATGCCCTCTAGCAGTTTTTGACCCCTTAGCTTTTTATTTACACTTGGACCAGTACCTGCCAAAAAACCCATGCCAGACTCCCCTTTCTGTAAGCTGAGCACCCTGGGGCACAATAACTCATTCATATGCAGAGTTGGATTCTTTATGGCCTTTGAATAAATTAGAAAGTTAATGATCAAACTATTTTTTCCTGAAACTAACCTTCCGATTAGCCAAAATTTTTGTTATTGGACCATCCAACTTAAGGGGTGATTTTAATGTAAAAATGTCCACAAAGGTGAAACGTCCATCTCGCTGGATTCCAATTAGGCGGTAACTACTGTAATATGAAGAAGCCATTCTTTCATATATGTCTTATGTAGACTTAATCTGTATTCTACTTCTAATCTGGTAAATTGTGAGATTGTATGAATACTCATATATTTGAAATTTTATTAAGACGATTATATTTCATGTCAATTTATTTTGACTCAAGTTAACTTTTTAAATTTCATGTATATATTTCTCATAACAGATAGGTATTGCTGCCTCCTATGTTATATGGGCGCTTTCAAGTAACTTTCTACTTTTTGTGATTGCCCGCATAATCGGGGGTATCAGTAAAGGCAATGTAAGTTTATGTACAGCCATTGTGACAGATATCTCCACTCCAAAAGAAAGAGGAAAAGGAATGGTATGCTTTCCATGCTACTAATGTGTGCAATAAATTTGTCCAGTGATAAAATGTAAAGGGATATTTACATTTGATTTAGCAGCATTATTACAAATAATATAAATACATGCATATCTAAATATCACATTCTAAAATACTATTGTCATCCATTTCCATCCTACTGAAATAAGTGGCATCTACTAATATCATTCTATGGATGTAATCACAACGATACATAATAATCATTGAGGGGAACGTAAGGAAAATGGAGGAGAGTCTTCAAGAATTATATATCTAAAATGATAAAGAATTTTTCTGACATTTTCATATTTCATGAAAACAAAAAATTGTCATGACAAATCTGCTTTCAAAATAGAACATAATAAAAATAGAATTATACATTCGAAAGACTAAATTCATCATGGTTTATTTATTTAGATGAGCTTTTTTTATTGAAATGCATGACTATACTCATGGAGTCTTTTTCGTCTTTTACTCTTCAGGCGCTTATAGGTATCGCCTTCTCTATTGGTTTTGTCTTCGGCCCATCTATTGGTGCTGCTTTCTCCCATTTCAACAGGCAAGGCGGAAACAACTCTTTGTCTATTTATCCTGCCATCTTTTCTACCACTCTAGCCGTGGCAGATATATTGTTCGTGTTTCTCTTTTTCAAAGAAACTCATCCAAAAGAGAAAAGGGTAAGTACAAACTGTAACATTGTTATGATTTATATAATGAAGCGATAACAACCTTTAGATAGAAGACTTCCCCCAAGAAATGGACACAGAATCCTAGAGTCAACGTCAAAGCATTAGTCCAGAGAACTGAACAAGCATAAACAATTGCTTTAAAATCCTTTTTAGAAATGCACTACATCTGTAAAGAAAATTTCATTTTTATTTAGGTCCCGTTTAATATTGTGGTACTATATGAATTATAAAGCTAACATGACTGAGGAAGTCTAGATTCATGTAGGTGGTGTCAATGTATAATAAGGAAAAATACAAACCAGTTTATTGCTTCTATCATGGGTAGCTCTTAGTGGTACAATATGTATGGATGTAATTGTTCCATACATTATGACCATATAACATATTGATATATTTATGGTAAGTTATATGATTTAAGAGTTTTCCCCTAAGCACTGGAAAGGGCATTATGGCTTTGCTCAGTGTTGTTCGTTTTCATTTTCATTCAAATAGTTGAGAAAAGACATTTACTGTCAGTGCCTTCAAAATACTTCCTGTGGGTAGTATTTTTTTCAAAGCCAATTAAATCCCCCCCCCCCCTCCCCCCTAAAAGATCAGATACAAAATGGCAAATATGTTACTATGATTATCTCTCTAGTCATATCAATTATAAAGTTATTTAGTTGAAATTTTTCTTAGGTTTACTGAATTAAAAACCAAAAAGCAAGACATAAGTTTTGACTTTTTAGCCATACAAATGAATGTTCAGGACTTATGGATTTTCTTTTCCATCGCAAATGTAAGTAGCATGAGACCAACATTTCAAATATATCTTATTCTACTCATTTCATCCACAGCTACAGTCTAGTATAATCTCAAATACTATTGATTATATCAACCCTGTCTCATTGTTCAAATTCTCTTCCGTCCAAAGAATGTCATCAAAAGGTAGGTTACTTGAATGATCTCTTAGTCATTTTCCATAATTGACTTACTGACTTAGTGCCTTCCGCTGGCGGGTTCATCCGATCTCGCAGCTTCGGCTATTCTCCTCAATTTTGTGATGAAATTTGACCAATTTC
>JBCHJU010230881.1:0-15447 GCA_039654505.1 Plocamopherus imperialis
AATTAACAATTACAAATTGTTAGTCCCACGCTCAGAAGCCAACAAAAATGCCTCTCAAGTCCGTCAAGTGTGTTGCGCGCAGTCATCTCACTGATACGGGCCCATATCACCTTATCAGCACTCCCCTTCTCTTCTTCCGCCCCCTTTCCCCATTACCCACACCACCTGAGCGCCTGTCTTAGTAGGCTTCGGTGCATCTGACTTCAGTTTACAGCGGTGCTCAGTTATAACAGCACTCGAATATAACGGCACTAGAACAAGAGTCCCATTTGTGCCGTTAACTATTTTGATTAAAATCCTTACTTCATTAATTATTTTCGAGATGGACAGTACAGCACGTATTCCCCGAACTCCTTGGGAATTACTTCGGGGAATACACATGTTCAAGGGGAATACATTTCAGGGATAAAAGAAGGCTTTGTATGAATCTTACCATGAGTTCAGGGAATAAGTGCTCTTCTTACTGGGTGTAAATATTTAATAATTCATATTAACAAACTCTATTCTGACCCAGCTAGTTGAGCCAGAAAAACCCTAATGGGTTGAACTGTAAGTGTTTCTTGCACGTTATTTTTTTCTGTATACTTCAGTTTTTTCTCTTTAGTTTCTTTTTGTTCTGAATTTCCTTGCGTACACAAAATTCAATCTTTCATATATTTGAAATTTATTGGTGCCTATTATTCTATTCCTAGGTGGAAGCATGGTCTTTGAAACTGCCTTTCCGGCTGATAGGATCTGGAAACGGATTCAATGAACAGTAAAGGCTGTAAGAGGACAGGGGACAGTCTTTCAACTTTTTAACAATTGCCTTTAATTTTATCACCGAGCACCTCCAAACAATCAGGATTACAAGAGCTCTTGATAGTAACTTCTTCATCAAGTCTACCCTGACAATGAGCTCGTCACTGACCTCGGGGCCTTTCTCAGTTGTACCCCGAATTTCTTCAGATTCTCTCTGCGATTTCCGCCACAAGCGTAAAAATGTCCTCTGAGGTTTTGAGGCACCCGTTCCTGAGAGTAGAAAAGGTGAGGAATCAGCTGAACAAGAACTCTAACAGTACAGGAAAAAGGATTCTGTTTCTTACATTCTCATTATCATCATCGACAGCTGATTGTGCAGTAGAAAGCAGCCTTGAGTTGCCATCATCGCTACAAACACTGTCATCAACTGCTGATTGGCCTTCGTTGACATCAGCAAATGTAGTAAATACTATGCCTGTTTGGCCATCACCACCAACATCGTCCTCCTTTAGAGCCAGTGACTCCAGCAGTCGACTTGACACGTTCGGGACCAATTACACCCCCAACTCGTTTCCCCCATACAACGTTCCATGAATTGCCCCCTAGCCTACCCTCGTCTTCAGCTTTGCCTTCGACCACAACACCTCGGAGGGCACAATGATATCTGCAGCGGCTCCTACACAATCTTTGGCATCATCGATCAAGCCAGTCACTCAAGAAATTCTTCAACCTATTCCAGCTTCGGAACCCACCAGAGCACGAAACTGTCTCCTCATCCCCCGTCGAAAACAGAAACTGAAACTATTAAAATTCAACGCATCTCATCTTTAGAAAAGGACATATCTGTGTCAAAAGAAACGATCACAGTGCTTAAGACAGAAAACAAGAATTTGAATTGTGAACTTAAAATGTTTAAGAAAGTCTAAATTTTATAAAAGTAATTGTATGTTAAATAAGAAATGTTCCAATCAGGGTATTGTTATAAAAGATTTAAAGCTTAAGAATAGTAAGCTCACAAAAGAGGTAGAAGAATTGAAGCACATGAAAATTACTTTGCAAAAGAACATGTCTAAAATTAAGAAAAATTGTGAAATGAATTTGAAAAGAAAGCTGAATCACTATTTTATATTGTAAACATGATTGAAAATTATATTGAGGGAAATGAATCAAAGGTAATTTAAAAGATGAAAGAGATATAATAGGTTTAAAAATTCTGTTAGGAAAGCTTACATGGCTCTCCGAGGTGAAGCCAATGTATCTGCTTCAAATTGCACCAAAGTTGTGCAAATTGTTGCAAAGCATTTGTTTGACTATACATTTTTATCAAAAGATTTGCCAGGTATTTCTTCTGCTTTGACAAGGATGCATTAGGGAAACCATATTGCTAAATACCAAGTGTTAGATGAATTAAAAAAAAAAACTAGTCACTTTACTTATAATGCGTCAGATGGTACCTCTAGACAAAAACATTTCATGGAAAGACATTTATTTTTAAATAATGGGAAAGCAGTATATATAGGATTTCCAAGTATTGCTGAAGATGATGCAAATAATATGTTGGAACAAACAATTCATATCTTTAATGATTTCCCATTTGATTTTGTGTCTTTTTTTTTTTCTCTACCCGTATTACCAAAAAGGCGGTATTCAGTTAAAAGTTGGCTGTATATTACTGTTTCTTTGTCCATTGAATAGGCATTTGTTTTCTCTTTGATTTGATATATGTTTGGCCTATGTATCTCTATTAGTTTTTGTCCTGTGTTCCTCTGAAGTCTTTTTTTTTTTTTTTTTTTTTTGTATCTAATGTTGCTTATATTTAATTTCATTTCCACCACTGTCAGTATCAGCTTTATTTAATTGTTTAATAGTTCATTGGATAGAGATTTACTTTCCCTTTAATTTGATATATGATTCCCCTCTGTAGCTCTGATGGTTTTGTTTTTATCACAAATTGAAAATGTCGATTTTTTTTTTTTTTCTCCTTAATTTTTTCTTCAACTCATGTCACTACAAGGCTTGTATTCAGTTAAAAATTGCCTGTGTATTGCTGTTTCTTTGTCCATTGAATAGGCATTTGTTTTCTCTTTGATTTGATATATGTTTGGCCTATATATCTCTATTACTTTTTGTCCTGTGTTCCTTGGACGTTAGTTTTTTTTTGTATTTTTGAAAAAAAAATTGGTACCTAATGTTACTTATTTAATTCCATTTCCGCAAGCATCAGCTGTATTTTATTTTTTCATGGTTAATTGGATAGAGCTTTATTTTCCCTTTAATTTGATATATGGTTCACCTCTGTAGCTCTGGTGGTTCTGTTTTTATCACAAGTTTGGTGACGAAAATGACGATTTTCTAGATTTTTTTTTCCGAGTGCCATTTTTTCATTTTGCCGACCCTTTGGGGGTCCAAAAGTAGAAAAGTTGCGTAGGATATTGCTTCAAAAAAATTGGGCACAGACAGTATCATGCTCCAAATGGTCTAAATGAATTTTGACACTATGCATTGGTAAACTTTGCTTTTATCGCCTGTCAAAAATGGCACTTTTGTCACATTGTCACTAAAGTTTTGGATTTCTGTCAATGTCACAATGAATATTTTACTGATTTGCTGATGTCATATCTTTAAAACTAAGAATGGTAGTGCAATTTCCTTTCACTTATGAAATGTACATATAAAATACTCCCAGAATATATGCACATGTCTTGCTTTACTTTGTTTGAAATGTTTTAATGGTATGCTGAAGTTGGCATAAATTATTACGCAACACCCAATGTGAAAATTTCTAAGTTCAAATAAACTTTAAAAGATCATATCTTTGTTATTTGTCATTCGATTTTGATGAAATAAAGTTTGTTTTTCATGTTTTATCAAGCTCTACTTAGATATTATATTGGATTCTATGTGTGGTTAAAAAAAAATTTTAGTTTGGGATACCTAATGTCTTCGGAAATATTCCCTAAGCAATAAATCTCTTATAATAAATTGACAAAAATGCTTTATTACAGATATAGTGGCTTTGAAAAGAAAAACTTTGTTACAGAAAAGAATGCCCCGATTAAAAGCAAAGCAAAAAAGAAATAATCAAATAGGAATGCAGATAGGTGTAAAAAATTAGAAAGAAAAAATCTGGGTGACCAAAGAACAAGAAACTGAAAATAAAAAACCCAACCTACAAAAAACACCTGAAAAAAAAAATGCATCACAGGGAATCAAATCCTGTGTGCTAGAGGCTGTGCATTTTACTTGCTGTAATGAAGGAACATTTTTTTTATATAGGTACTCCAACCTTTGAATTTTTACATGTGGATGCACTTCCTTAAATCAATACACCAAGAATTCTCAAAATGAAAACAATGTCCTGAAAAACACAACCATTGATGTCACAATCTGATCTCCTGATTCATTGCATTGTGATATTTATTTTCAATCTTCTAAAATTTTAAAAACCATACTTGAAATAACTTGAAAAAATTGTTTTCCTGCAGGGAAGGGCCGCATTTTGAAACTCCCCCAGCTCATTGATATTGGTGCTCAGATTGCTAATGGAATGGCTTACTTGGAGTCACAGAATTACATCCACCGGGATTTGGCAGCCAGAAACATCCTGGTCGGGGAAAGCAACAATGTAAAAATTGCAGACTTTGGTCTTGCAAGAGTCATTAAGGTCAGTTAAAATCTTGAGTTTAAGAAAGGTTTGAATCATGAAAGTGGTTACCATTGCTGAAAGGAAAGAAAAGGTGAAAATCATGAATGTAAATTGATAAAAGTAGATTCTTCTTGTTGGTTATAAACTTGCTCTTTTGTCTTCTGTTCTCATTAATTTGTATCTTGCTCTGCTAAAAATGTCTGAAATTTTGACTTTTCAGTTTGCAAAGCCTTCTCTTTTGAGAAATCAATGAATTTGGCAAGTAACTCATATCTTTGTTGGATAATTGAAGATTTATCCATTATTTTCAACTTTCTCTCATCATTTGAGCAAGAAGTTTTGAAATCACTTCCGTGTGAAATTGACTCATTTGGGATCTTTGTCAAGCGATTGTTGGATGCTTATCAATTTATCGACTAATGCTTGAATCTTTAGTATTCCCAGCCTGTGCACATTGTCTTAGATTTTATGCTTTGTCTTGACTTTCTTCTCTCTCATCTACTATACATGATTTATTGTTTCATATTATGTGCATCTTGAATTGAACCATTTCAATGACATTTTATATTGTAATCGCTTCTCCCTCTGACAGGAGGATGAGTATGAAGCACGGGTAGGGGCTCGTTTCCCAATCAAATGGACAGCCCCTGAAGCAGCCAATTTCAACAGATTTACCATAAAGTCAGATGTGTGGTCTTTTGGAATCCTACTTACTGAGATCGTGACTTATGGACGGGTGCCATATCCAGGTAATGAAAAAATGTCCACCATTGTGTTTACCTGGTTACAGTGAGTCTTGAAGGAGAATGGATCGTGAAACAAAAATGTTTTTGTTTTTTTAAATAATGGCATAACTTCCCTCAAAGGCTCGTTTTTACCAACCAGCTGTGGATTCTTCCAGTAAGGCAAACAAATGACCCTATTTTATCTAGATTTTCCTCATATTGGCATATGATCAGTTACCCTTTGATGTGTTTTCTTGTTATTGTCATACTATATATTGTAAAGGCAAAGTAGGCCTATATGTTTTCCAATGTACATATGGGATCTCTCAATCTTGCCGTGAGGTAAAGAGATCTGTTGTTCACATTTCATGAAACAAGATAGGTCATTATTTTTTACTTGTCCTAATGAATGTTTAAGGTAAAGTAAAATAAGAAAAAGACATTTTGAAAAATAAGAACAAGTATGGCATAGGTTAACTACTAACCAATCAGAGACAAGAAGGGTTTGTAATAAAAGTTTTTAAAAGCCCAAAAAATGTCTGGAAATAATATCAGATTACATTGCCTGGCTATTGTAAGACTGAGTGGGTAGATTCTGTTTGCTCTTTGCAAAACTCGAAGAAATCTTTTGAAATGCAAGCAGAGGCATGAAGTTGGTTTTATTTAAACTTAAGAGAAAAGATCCCTAAGATTGTGGATGCTGTTGAAACTTTTGTCTGATCTTTAAGTTTTCGTTTAATGCGTAGAAATTGATTCATGTCGATTACAAACAACAAATCTTGGGATCTTTGTTAATTTTGTTTCATTGTACTCTTGTATCTACAGGGATGACAAATGCTGAAGTATTGCATCAAGTGGAACATGGTTACCGAATGCCTTGCCCACAGGGTTGTCCGAAGACTTTGTATGATATTATGATGGATTGCTGGCGAAAGGAAGAAATTGAGAGACCAACTTTTGAAACTTTGCAGTGGAAACTGGAAGAATTCTTCTCTATGGATCCTAAGGAATATAGAGAGGCATCTTTTGCGCGATAAAATAGTCCATGATTTGTCATTTTATTCCATAAAGAATTTAGACCCACCACAACCTGGCTTAGAAGTCATATATATACATATATATACATCTATATGTATAAATATATATGTATATATTTATATATATATTTATAAATATATTTATATATTTATCTCGCACATTGATTCATTTTTTATCATTTTTTTTTTGTGACTTATTTTATTTTTCTATTATTGTCATCAGTGCATGAGGTGAAGTGTCTGTGTGAGATTTGCCAGAGTTGATGTTAAAACAGTAGATATTTCAACTTTTTTTTTCTGTTTAGTATATTTTCATGCAGATGAAAGAAAGTATTGTTGAAGACTTTCGCTTGTAAATCAACAAGGTCAAATGCTTTAATCTTGTAAGGAACAATAATTGATGTTTGTTCATGTCTGTGTGTGTGTGAAGGAAATGGATTTTTAATTTTATTGGGTTTTTTTCTTTGTGTGTGTGTTTTAATGTGTTTCTCATCTATATGTGTAAGAGTTGTGTTTGGGGGATGCGTTTATTTCCAGTTCGTTTTTTTGGTGTGTTTTTCTCAGTGCAGGGATCTGTTCTAGTTTAATTTGTGAGTTTGATTTTAACTGTGCTTTCGTCTATATTGAGAACTGGGTTTGTTTTCTTTCTTTTTGTATTTTTAGGGAGTTCATTTAATTTATTTTAGGGTATCTTATTTTCTGCTTGATCAAAACGAATCAAAGCAATTTGAATTCAGAAGTAACTGGTGATTGTGAGCAATTTTTAATGCTTCATAAATGTTGTGATTTCATGTTTTCATGTCTGCACATAGAACACATAGAACTATTTAGTAACATGTAAGCTATGCGTACCATATTGCACAGTCCTACCACCATGATTTACAAAGTTCCGGTAACCTGCATATAAACACTTGTCCCAAGAATTACAATGTAACAAAGGCTGAACTTACCATGGTTATTTTTATTGCTGAACTGTGGTTCACAGCTCACAAGCTATATGGCTATTTTAATTGTTGTGAATATTTACAACTAGTGTTTTTGCTAGTTTTGGCTGTATGAAGCAAGAAAATTGTCATAGAGCAAAGAACGAGGATGTCATATTTTGATCTTCCTTCTATAACATTTTAAACACTTAGAGAAGCCAACCCTGATGTTGTGAGGAATACATCTAGTAATACCTGTTATCATTATAATCATAAATCAACCATAGGCTTTGACTTTGATGTCATTGAAAAAAAAAATTTTCTTCTGTTTGTGCCATTTTGTTGTCTTTTAAACCTTTGTATCTGAAAGTGTTTTTGTACGAGAGAGAGAGGGAGAGTGAATATTTAATTAAAATGATGATTGTTATACAGTTATATGACGGCCTGTGAGATAAGTCTGGATTTGTTCTCTCAGGGTCACTCTTTATTATTGGGCTTAATAAAGGAGGATATAGTCCTTAAATTTATCTCATAGATCTGATTCCTCCCTAAATTACCAGAGACCTCTTTACTTTGTCTTAATGCCCATTTGTCTTTTGTGGGGAAATAGTCAAAGGAACATCATCGTCGATCTGGCTTTGTCTCAGACCCGAGAACCATTCTCCTCCAACGGTTCTGATCAAGTGTGGCAGTGTTCATTGGGGCTCCCAGTATCAAGCGCTGTGTTCAATTTCCAGGCTGATCTAAGGGACAGTAAATCCTAAAATTCCATCTCCATCATGTCCTCCCCTCATTATCATTATTATTACCTTTTCCGTCTCCTGCCTTTTTCTTTCTCACTATTTCCCTGTTTCATGTTATGTTAGCTACACAAATGAAAGAGTAGAATTTTTAAAGATACCGGTATATACTGTAATGGTCAAATTTGAGGTAATATTGTTTTGTATAAATCATTAAGGAACAGAAACCAGTCTTTTTTATCCTGATATATATAACCAACTATTGACCATATAAGTCGACGGTAAGACAAAAAAAGTTAAAATAGCAAACATTCGAACACTCATACTTGGAGTATGTGACTTAGTCAAGTTTTCTTGAATACGTGAAATGGAGGTTTTTCTCTGGTAAATCAAGAGTTATACATCTAATTGTTTGCTGTTGATGTGATTCAACCTTCTCATTGTACTTACAAATAATAACATCAGTGTTCTAATTCCCTGTTGACAATGTTGGGTGGAGGGGTAGATGACAAAATTATCTTCTCCTGGATGTGGATTTTCAAGTTTTTGTTGGCTACCTGGTAAGTGCTATTTACTGGATCATTATAATAAATTGCTAGCTGTTCATTTTTATTTATTTTTTATTTTTTTGCTAGAAAAGTTCTAATCTAACAATTATCACTCCTTTCTTTCTAATATTCATTAAAAAAAAAATATTTTGTATTTTTCCTTCTTGCCAAACATTTCTTTGGACCATTACTTCATATGGACGTTATAATGTTTACTATTGAATAAGACTATGTGCATGAGTGTATTTGTGACAAGCTTTTCATTTTTATTTACCTTTTGTATTACAGTATGCTTATGGTTGTTACTGATCACTCCCAGACAAATCTTTTGTATTATAAAGGCCGCTTGTGGGATCAAATTTTTACCATATCTTATTTGATGTTTATTCAATGATTTTTGTTGTATCTCAAACATTCTTTTCATTCCTTTTGTGTCAGTTAGTTTTAATCGGTCGATTTTGTTTTCTTGATGTGTTCTTTTCTTGAATATTGGATATTTCATTATTTTCATAGATTATTCAAAGTGCATATTGTTGTAAGTGAATGTCTAAACTAAAGCTTTCTTCAGTCCCCTTAATTTTGTTTTGTTTTGTTTTTTTGTGACGAAATTCTCATAAACTTTTTTGTTTGCATTCAAATAACTTCCTTTATGAGTAAATATAATGCTGACAGGAAAATTAAGAGTTAATTCAAAGATAGGCTTTCTGGGAAAAAAACTTATGACTTGTTTTTTGTCAAGTACATGTAGAATGAGGGTGTGATAAATTTATTTTCGTCTGGTAAGACTGTATCTCTAGTCACAGTGTGCATATTGTCATATTTTGAATGGTGTGACCTTACAGCAATATTCTTAAGGACGAATATTTCATGTTGTGTTGTTTACAGTTGCCATAAATCCATAATTGTCATGGTGGAGATTATAGATTTCCAATTTTTTTTCTTTTTCTTTTTTTTTTCTTTTAATGTAGAACAGTAATTTAGTCATTTAAGAGCTGTCTGAATAATAGAAGAGTGCAAAAGACAAAAATAAATCGCAAGTACAAGGATTGTCTTTTTCTTTTCTCTTTTTCGTTATATATTAGGAAGAAAATTTGTATACGTGTATTTCATATGCATCATTTTCAATAGATATATTATTACACAATTTTGTACATTCTAAGAGATTTTTAAAAGTTCAAATAATTGTTTCATTAAAAATTGGGTATTAAAATAGAAAATACAACTTTTGAAGTAACTTATGATAAACCAGAACTGGTGCAAGACCTCTTATTCAAATATGTGTAATAATCATGACAAGAGCTGTTGATGCTACTTAATATATACATACACAGGGTTTAGGCTGTGAAGTACACTCTCTCTGTAATAGGAGTAACTGAATCCTTCATTCAGGGAATATTTGGCATTCTCAAGCTTGTCTGTTTTGTTTTGGTGAAGCCTCATTATTTATTTAAGCCTACATGTCTTAATACAGAGTATTTTTTCATCCTCATGTAATTTATTTTATTCTCTTACATGGAAATTTAATGATTTGTGTATTGTTTGATTTGATGAAAATTTTCATCTCTTAGTCATATTTTGATTGCACATTCTGATGATTTGTCTAGAGACCCAGTGCAATCTATTTTTTATTCGTAATTTCTTTTTATTTTTGTACACAACAAGACAATACCCTGCTGTATATTGTTTAAACGCAAATTCACAAATGTTCATGACTGTGTTGTTTTATAATAAAAAATGTCATTGACAATAAGGGCCATGTGTGATGTTTTTGATATTATTTTTTATGCTTATTATGAATCTCACTTTGATGGAATTAGTTTTTCATTTTCTAGGCCTCGGGACATTTTTCAGTTAACTTCATCAGTTTTCAACACCTTAAATGAATGAAAAAGTAAAAAAATCTTGCCATATGTAAGGCTGCTACTGAATTTTAGATGATTTCAATTTCAATGAATACCTTGATTCTATTTCTAGACATGCTTTATCTAAATCTGATTTAATTAGAGTAAGTGATAAGTGCTAAATCCAATGCATTAAGATATTTTATACCTCCAAAACTATATATATATTGAGTGTGGGTGTGTGTGCACAATTGCATCGGAAGACTATTGCCTAATGCTTTTTCTTTTTTAGATCTGGTTGGTTCCATACCAGATCATAAAAAAGGGGGGGGGGGATGTTAATATGAATAATTATAATAAGACATATTTTCTAATGCTGTCAGCATGTACTAAGATGAATGCATCTTTTCGTAATGATGAGTTGTCAACAGATTAATCAAAGATTACCAGCTTGATGTTTACAGTGTTCATGAAACATCTCGTAGACATTCCAATGTTCAACATTTTTTTTTGTTGAATTATTGTATAATTAGTGTTATGCAGTTTTGTCAGAATTCGAAGAAAGATTATCATGGGAGTTTTTCAAGAAACAAATGATGTTTTCATTTTGCCATCAGAAAGACCTGAATGATGAACATCCATGCTGATGAAAACAAAAAGCACTTCATTTTCGTTTGTTTTGTGTTTGTATACTATAGATCTGTTTAGGTTCTATATCGTGGAAACTGTTTGGCCTTTTTTTTTTTTTTTCAAAATAACGGTTTTCCTTCAATTTCTCACACTATTTAAGAAGGTTGTAATTTTTTAAATGCATATTATTATTGTCTTCAAGCTTGAGAGCAAGGAGGGTTGAGTTAATTATTCTGTTTCCCCTATTTTATGTTTTCTGGTATTAGTATATTTCTACATGCATTCTTACTTGACATGGGACATGTATTTGCGTATTGCCTAAATTTATACAAACTCTGCAGCATTAACAGCAGTTTCATTCTTTGATTAATGTTGAGAAATAATGACCTTTCATTGTTATATGTCTGGTAGCTAAAAGCAAAAACAATATTAAAAAAAAACCACACACAAAAAAAGACAAAAACGTGCCAAGACTTCAATGCGTATATGTTTTATACTTGATCACTTTCACTATTTTTTCATGTGGTAGCAGTATGAAAAGAACTGATAAAAAAATTGTAGATGTTACGAGGAATGTTTAGGAGCGCTGTACTGTGGTGAAGTGGCAGAGCATCTGGCTACGGACGAAGATGTCACGGGTTTGAAACCAGTGAATGACACAGGTGTTTTTTCCTTAAGCAGGAAAATTTACCCGTCACTTCACTCAACCCATGTGAGAATTGTTACCGTACAGCTTTGGCTGGGAAAGTATTCTGTTATAGACTAGCATCTTATTCAGAAAGTGAAAGATTTAATCTGTCACTTTTTCTTCATGTTATGGAAACCAGGATAACAAGGAATGTATAACAGAAAGTCTGAAAAGGAAATATCGAGAAGGAGTTTTGTTCTGGCCAAAAGTGAAGGATTTACCCCAGTAGTATTGATTCTCTTTCTAGGCATGCTTTATCTAAAGCCATCATTCAGAACATGTTCATTGGTAAGGGTAATTGCCTATATTGTTCTTGTGCCTCTCTGACATCCAAAATCTCCATGAATTAGAGTAAGTGGAAGAAAAAGAGGATTTGAGTGGTACATTGATAATATGAGAATTCCCTTACAAATTAATGCTGAAACCCTACCGTGTTAACAGATTCTTTTAAGACTCTTGACAAGACTGGTCTTTCTCACAGATACAAAATATGAAAGGATGGCCAAGAACCATGGAAACACAAAATATTGTTGTGTGTGTTGGCATGCAGATCTTTTGCTGTTTAAAGAGGATCACCCAGGGACTTATGATCCCCAGGCAGATCATGGTAACATTGAAGATACATGTACACTTATCTTCAATAACTCATTGTTACAAAGGAACTGAATGTGAATATCTTTGGGAGTTAAAAAAGACAAGCAGGAAGTGAAGCACAGTTCAAAGAAACAAAAAGCTAATAAACCCAAAATCAATGAGTGTCAAGAGTGCACTTTAAGTTGTGATAATTATGGTTTTTAAATTTTCAACGTATTTCGCAAAAAACTAATTTTGTTATTATTTGGTGATTAATATTCATGATTTTTTTTAAAATGCTGTTAAAGTAACACTAATGATATCTCATGTGTATGAGATTTCAATGAATATGTAAAGATTGTTTTTAAGATTCGCACCTTTAAAGTTTGTTGTTAATTTTTTTGGGTTGTTTATTTTATGTTCTTTGTGTTTTGTTTTCTGGCTGCCCTGAATCTGTATATATCTGGTTTTCATCTATTGACTTTCTTTGTGATTGATGTGCAGTCTGTATTTGAATTTTTCTATTTATGGAAAAAAAAAAAAGTATTTTGTTTTACTATTAATGACTTATTCAATTTTCTTAAAAACAAAGTTGAGTCTTTTTCATACTTTTCGACTTACTCTGTGAAAAAGGCAAGACTTAAGACTCTAAAAGGGCTGCCAAAGCTATTTGATTTTCATATACTTGTTATGCATTGTTTGTACTTTGGTTTGTTATGACCTCCAACAAAGTTTTATCCTGTCATTGCTTAGCCGGAAAAGGGTTCTGTCACTAGTGTCTCTGTCGCTTTGCCATGGGCTTTTATTTTAATCCAATAGCAATATGGAACTATCATTGTTACTAGTAAACATTTGCAGTTTCCATTACACACAAGGTTAAGGGTACTCCTGGCAATTACTTTTTTTTAGGTCATATAGAAGATGCAAATACAAATTCCAGTCAAATGTAAGAAGTTTGTGTGTTATTATCTATACATGACGTTGTGTATATTTGTAACATGCCTTTGTAAATGTATCCTGTAACACACAGCACCCATAACAAGGCAGTCACCTGGATAAGATCTGTAAAACAGTGGTCAAAGGACAACATGAGATTAATGGCATTTTTTTTCAGCTGTCATTCCATATTCTCGTCATAGAGTTTACATGTTCCTAGTAAAATATTGTGAATGTAGAAAATCAAGTGGGGAGTTAAATTGCCCATAATACAAGCTGTCTCACTGGTCTAGGTCATCAAAACCTATTCATTTTGGGTTTTTTTTTTTCTTCTGTCTTTTACTCTCTCGTTTTCTCCCTGCTTTGAAGAATGCATGTCTACACTGTGCACTGATTTCTATCCACTTCTTTAACTTTTATGAGACCCTTTCATTGTTATTATGTTAATATGAATATTATGTCGAATGGAATTTGGTGATATTCTTTCTTTTTTTTTTTTTCCCCCATTTTTCAACTTCACTAGCATTTACGATATACAGAATTGTTTTATTTGTGGTTTGAACGTTGAAAACCCTGCTATATCACCCGTTGATTTTTTTTTCTGATTTTTTTTTCTTCAATGTATACATCCTCCCCATTTCCTAGATTCCTCTCACCCCCAGACTCTAACCATCAACACACTTCTGTTTGCAGGTGTCTTTGCACAGATTAAACAATTCCATTTTGATACATTTTCTGTTTGTATATAAATTGAAATACTAAAACTATAATTATTATTTTATTATTATTATTATTATTATTATTATTATTATTATTATTATTATTATTGTTATTATTACCGGTATTATTATTATTGTTATTATTATTTTTATTATTATTATTGTTATTATTACTGGCATTATCATTATTGTCATTATTACCGGTATTGTTATTATTATTATTATCATTATTATTACAACATGTATTTTTATTATTTTATTATTGTTTTTATTACCGTATTATGATGATGATGATGATGTCCGTATAATTTCTCTAAAACTTGAGTCTTATTTGTTGGTTGATGTCCCACTTGAAGTTGAAGCAGTTACACACCAGGTAGTACAGTATTGGAGGTACTACTTACTTAGGCGCATGTCCCGTGGAGGGTATTTGTAGTTGCACAGCACACACACACTCTCTTATAATATCACTTTAATTTAGGCTTGTGACAGCTTTTTATTTATTTTTTAATTTTCGTTTTGTTGTTATTATCATTATTGTTTCTATTCCCAAAATGATTCATTTTCATTTTATTTTGTTATTTATAAAATATTTTCACTTAAATAAAAAATTCACTAAAATGAAATCTCTTTTTTTTTTCATTATTGTTATTTTTATGATCATGCTGATTATTTTGATTAGGATTATGGTAATGATGATGATGATTATGATTATTATTATTGTTATTATTATTATTATTATTATTATTATTATTATTATTATTATTATTATTATTATTATTATTATTACAAGTACAATGGAATTTTTCGTGCTTACTAAAAGGTTTATTTTCTCAGGTGCTAGAAGAACCTACACTAAAAATCCTCATTCATATATTTTGATTTCGAGGGTGGATTCAACGCAATAGCTTTTTTTTAAAATTAATTTACAGTTTAACCATTTCAATATCCAATGTGTCGGCATTAGAGCAATAATAATTTAACTCTTTGCGTGACACGAGCTAACAAATCGCCATGAACACAATTGGACTCTTTGACTACAATTTGCTCATCCTGGCGTATGGGTAAATTGCAACCAAAGAGTTAAAACGTGCTTATGCAGATATATTGGCTTTTGGCACACAGAGAGTTAAAAAAACCCAAAGTACCACGCTGTATGGGTTAGTCACAAGGCAACAGGCACTTGTTGATTCCAACGTTCTTCGCTTCACTCTATGGTGAAAGACAGACACAGACAAATTGGTGAAAGACAGACACAGACAAACCAACATCCTGTACAGTATTAGCCTCAACAAGCCTTCAACTTGGATGAGGATAAAGACAGAAGGTGCAACCTCCTCCATCTTCAAACTCCTTGTAGAGGAAATTCAAAGCTAGAGTTATAACGAAAAAACAAAACAAAACAAAGAAACAACAACAACAATAACAAACAACAAACAAAACAGAATTGCGAAGATACGGTACAGCATAATAATAATAATAATAATACTTATTGTAATCAGTGACAAGATGGCGAGAATGAAGATTGATTGGAATCGACTCCATGCCATCCACAGAACGTGGAAGTTGGAGTGGAAGTTGAGAGCAGGGAGCCAGAACAAGAGAAGAGAACATTTTTGTCGGAAAACATGAGAGAGAGAGAGAGAGAGAGAGAGAGAGAGAGAGAGAGAGAGAGAGAGAGAGAGAGAGAGAGAGAGAGA
>JBCHJU010231992.1:0-15443 GCA_039654505.1 Plocamopherus imperialis
AAATGTAACTGGACGTGTTACATCCATAAAATTGATTCACATTATATTTCAGAGATTTAAAGTATACTTGAAACCATATCATTAGCAGAGGCGTTGATGATAATATTATTATGGTCAAATGTGTCAATGAAAGTGGCAGCAAAAAGACATTATTGTATTTTACATTAAAGTGAATAATGTAGAGATACAGTTGGTAAAAGATAAACAGTAAATTTTGGTAGACAGAAATGATGAAGCTCACATAATTATTTGTGTTCGATCTTTGAGACAGGGAAGTGTTATATCGGTCCAAAGAGTAAAGTTTGGAGGGAACGCGCCCATTTCTCAAAGCATTCGGCGATAGAATGAACAGTTTGAATCTACAGGTCCTTTAAAGAAAGGTAAATACACAGGTCTACTCTCTAGAAAGTGCGGCTGGTATTAAGCAAAAGATTGAACATAATAAAAGTTACAAGAGGGAGTCATTGTGGACATTTTAAAATGTCTCAACTGTTAACGTTTGTTATTTTTGTGAAAGCTGTGTTGTTTTGAATTGCTTAAACTGCATTTATCTAACACTTTGTTAAAGATGCTTTCATTTGATGTTTCAGTCATCTTTTAAAGTTTATTATTAAGGGAATTAAGTCCCTTTGAAAGTGGGTGAATCATTTTGAATAATCCGGTATATCTCAGTCTAAGCTGACAATTAGTGTTTTGGAGCAGTTCTCTTCGTACACGGGCATTTCGTCCTGCGAAAAGACAAGATCATCGTCTAAATGGCTTTCTAATTAATTTCAAGAAGTGAAACAATGAGAGTGCAGTCCTCTAAAGGAAAATAGTAGAAACCTAATTAAAAAACCGTTTGCATAAGCAAAAACGTGAGAACAAATCCAGCTCCTGCAGTCAATTCTTAAAAAAGATTTTGTGAAATTAAAATAAATAATGCAAATCCACCAATTCACTCCCAAGAGGAAAATTTTCTTTTGATTTTTGACCGAAAACTTAGCGTCAGCCGCTGAGCAGCATCGCAAATGGAGACAACTAATGTAAAAATATCCTTGCCCAAGGATTAAATCACAATGTTTCCAATGGGATTCGAACCACCAATCTGTTGGTTGTGAGCCAGAAAACATAACCGCTGTGCCACCGTGTTACAAATGTTCTTACCTTCTCCTGTGCGACCCGAATCTGGTCCCGTATAATAGGTCGATGTCTGACCTTCATGTCTTTGCCACTTCCATTGGCTACCAACATTCAGATTGCTGTAACTACACAGGTCCGTCTCAAAGTCACAGCTTGCACTTTGTACCTGCTGGTTCCCTGCATGAAGGATGAAGATAAATAATTTATATTTTTGTGATCTAGATAGATAGGAACAACACGTACCATTCACATCCACCCTTTCTTACTGATTTCCCTTTCCTTCTCATCTCCAGAAAAAGTTTCATCATCCTTTTCCTCTTCACCCAAACTCATAAACACTACCGTTTGAACTTGAGGGGGAGGAAGCCATGTATTCTAAATCTCACTACATTTTCAACATTTTCTCGTTCATAAATCTTTCCAGATACCAGAATTATGTTGTATCTGCTTTTTAGAATCATGCTTCATTTACCAAACATGTTTAGTTCAAATATTCGTTAACTTATTTGTTTGTTGTGTTGTGGAAAAGCATTTCATCATTTGAATAAAGTTGACTACTCTCACAACTAAATGAAGGACGTTAATCTTTCTTAACTATGATCGAGTCGGTATCTTTCACAATGATGACGCCTATCGTGTTTGCTCTCTCGATTAGTGTCCTGTATTCTGTTTATAAGGCCAAGTAAATAGAAAATGTGTTAAATCAAAGAGCGGAGAAGAATGGACAGCCAAAAACTAACTAATCAGAAACGCTAAAGAGAGAGACGGATGGCGATGGCTTACGGCAAAATCGTCCCTCTTGTCTCCTCTACAACCGCACAGGTCCGGAGACTGAGATGAGGTGAGGTGAGGTAACAGGAAATAGTTTCTTTCAATACTTTCATCAGTCCCTGAGATTTCTACATGATTAATAATGAAAGGGGGATATCCAATCCAGTTCAGTAAGTTAGTCTGTGCATTTTAACAGGCATTGCGCAAATAAAAACAAAATCCATAATTCTTATGCTAGACTGACTCGGAGGGATAAATTCAAAGCTTTGACCCAAGATTGCTCTACGTTTGTCAAGACAGAGTTAATTTATATTCAGGGTGGTAAAAAAATTGGAATATTCTTCCATAAAAAACACACCAAAAAAAAAACCCCAACAACAACAACAAAAAACAAAACAACAACAACAAAAAAAACAACAAAAAACAAAAAACAAAAACAAAAACACAAAAAACCAAAAAAGATTCGAAGTCCTTTGGTAGATTTCAGGTTACCATTGACTAGGAGCTCAATCTGTTCAGATGCTATTATCATAATTAACATGTCTTGATCTTTTCTTTTTGGCATTACAACATGGTGTCATTTATAACCCAGAACACTTAAAGGTCAATGATCCAACTGTAAGCGCATTGTCTATAAATAACATGATACTAAGTCATGATTTAAATGCACTTTGAATGCTTAAATTTTTAAAAACACATCAGGGACTCTTTTTTCTTCTAAATCTTCATTGAATGCTGCTAGATATGTCGTATTATTATTATTTTAAAAAGTAACATTGAGACGTTTTATTCGCGAAATTTAGCGATACTTACGTGTAATGTATTTCCTTAAGAAAGAAGCAAAGTCAATGGAAAGAGGTCACCAAAATATTAAGGCAGTGTCGTCGTCAGTGTATTAGATCTACTCTAGACCTAGATCTAAATCTAAATCTCCTCTAGGCCAAGCCTAGATCTATTTTTCAAATTTATTCTCATTGTCATTAAATGAGCATAGCAAATACTGCTAGATCCTGGTTTACGTTGAGCTTAGATGTAGACTTCAGATGTGGGCAGATGTAGATTATAGATCTAGAAAAAAAAGCATGAATCAAACATTTAGATAATTACTAAATTCCCTGAAGTTAATATTACCAATATAAAAAAAAGAATTTGTATAAATTTAGATCTAAATGTCTATAAAAAGCATTACTCATACTGCCGCTATAGATATAGATTTGTAGATTTAAAATTTATACGAAAGCAATCAAAAGTTAGGCTATTTACCCGCAAACAATCATAATAATATCTAGTATTATCTAGATCTAGATCTAGGACTATTAACAGATTCTTATGATGCAGCTCATGGTCTTGATCAAATCCTGACATTTTTCTTTCGAGTTTTCAATGCATTCAATTAAATTTATAGAGCCTAAATAGCCTTAACGTGATCGTTATTTTTTAACGATAGGGTCAACTCCATCGTTATTTTTTGCCAATTTAAAGAGCTCGTTAAATTTAACGAGAGCTTCCAGACCACCTCGCTAAATCTAACTAGAGCGTAACAATATCGTTAGAATTAACGATAGCTTCGAGACCGCCACCCCTGATCATGAAAAATATTGGTAGGCTACATTTTCTAACCAAAATGCGTCTCTTACGGTTACAAGCCCATTAATTAATAGCAAACACTTCTAAATTCCTTTATTTAATTTTTTAAACAAGACAAACCCCGACCACTAGATAACTTAGTATGAAGCACTGTGGCACACGACTCATTGCGTTTGGTCATTACTTCTTAGGTACTTTCTTGGTTTTGTATACAACTGGAATATCCGTTGTTTTTTCAGGCTCCTGTCCCGCCAAGTCCATGCCTCGCACTTCTTCATCTTGTTCGATCTCATCGATACTCTCCTCGTCATCTTTGGAACCTCCGTTCTGCTGGTCAAAGCAGTCGTCAAAGCAGTTGCCCTCACAGCTCCCGCTGGTGTCACACTCGATGCCGCAAGACGCCACGCAGTTGCACACCTCGGCGCAATTATCTCTGCAAATCTTCTCCGTGTTTTCACACAATACCGGTATCTGTTCGGCTATGAACTGGCAATGCAGTCCAGTTTCGTAACATTTGGTTTGACACTGGCCTTCACACGAATCTGGCTCGACAGACAGATTTTCATCCCCTTCCGACTCTTCTTGCTGCCGCTGTTCGGTAAGAATCTGTTGCAGGTCAGCCCCCTCTCCGACAGGAACCTGCTGTTGGCTGAGAATCTGTTGCAGGTTAGCGCCCTCTTCGACAGGAACTTGCTGTTGGTCAAGAACCTGCTGTAGGTTAGCGTCTTGTTCGACAGGAATCTGTTGCTGCGCATTCATGTCTTGGCAGTGAGCAACATGGCACGCGATGAGGAGAAGAGCCCAGCAGAATGGGGGCATGGCGTGAAGAAGGCCTGGAAGAAGGAAGGAAGCAATGAGACGATTAATGTCACTGCGGCAATTCATGCCCACTTATTTACCTTTACATCATAAATGTAAAAAGGTAATACGTGTATCTAAATATAAGTTGTTGTGTTTTGTGGGTTTTGTTGTTGTTGTTTTTGTTTTTTTTTGCGTGTGTGTGTATGTTGTTTTTTTTTTATTGGTTCATTTAACTTTGGGGTTGCTGGTTCTCATCCCCTCCATGTGGTAGCACTCTGCATTTATATGACTTTCCTTTACCCGTATGCGTTCTTTTTTAAATTTCTGCATCTGCTTGGCTGTACTCTACGGTTTCTTTGATAATTGCTACTCTTATTCATCAATTCTAGGACTTCTGGTGTCATTCGTTTGTTGTTTGTTTTACGTTTTTTCACTGGAACTATGTCTTGAATTGATTCTGTTAAACATTCTGTAAGGTCATTCCATCTTCCGTTATTTTCATGTTTTCTTATCGTCGTTTTAATTCTTCAGTATATTATTATTATTTTTCTCTAATCGTGTTATCTGAATACAGAAGGTCAAATTGCGCTTTTGGCTAGGGTTTGCTTTTTAGACGCTTAAATTTCATTTTGATAACGCGCTTTACAGGTCGATGATCACTATTGATGTCTGCTACTGGTACTGTTTTTCCCAAAGCTCCTCAAAACTTAAGCAGAAACAATTATAACGTGAGCTTTCAAAGTTGAAGACATTTTGTTTTGTTTTTTTATTTAGGCTATCCGATATTTCCGTGATATCGTGCACTGAGACATCTCTCTACTTTATATCTCATAACTTTTGAATCATTGAATCAATCAGGTTCAGTGAGCTTCAAAATTGGAGACGTTTGTTGGGGCCACCCGAATATTTTCTTGAGAATCAAAGCAGGGGGGGCTCTAGATCGAGAAATAGATAGGTCTAGAATTAGAACTTCATCTAGATCTTGATCTAGATCTAAACTTACAAATACCGTTATTCGCAGACTCTAGATCAAATCTAAAAATGACAACATAAAACTAGATCTAGATTCTAGATCTAAGCCTTAACTAGAACTCATATATTTGAAATAGTGTGAAGTCAAGACTGACAAAGTTCTTCTTGATAAATCTAGCAGACAAGATTCGTTTGAGGGAGAATGTTTGGTACAATTTTGTCTAGTATGATATCATTATCACTACATTATTCCGGAATATCGACGGCAGAGCAAGATCGCAACCTCATCTCCTTTTCTTGTTCATTAGACTTTTTCAATGAGGCTACCGACATCCAATTTCCATGTGGTGCAATTCGACCTCTCTCTACTGTATATCGTATAACTCTAAAACCCTTGAATAAATCAAGCTCAAATTTTCATTCATTGTAGGGAATTGATTGATTTCGTAATTTCACAAAGCTAAAACAAAATTAAGCGGAGACAATGACATAGTGAGCTTTCAAAGTTGGAGAAGTTTTGTCTTTTTGATTTGGACTACCCAATATTTCCGTGATATCGTGCACTGCGACATCCCTCTACTGTATATCTCATAACTTTTGATTCATTGAATTAATCAGGTTCACATTCCCACACATTGAAGGGAATTTGTTTATTTCGTAACGTCTTGAAACATTCTACAAATTACGCAGTGACAATGGTATAGTGAGCTTTCAAAGTTGGAGACGTTTTTTTTTTTTGGCCACCTGATATATATAAAAAAGTAGAGTGGGCCTAACACTGTACACTGCAGATCTATTTACAATGGGCTGCAACTAGTAACTAGCCAAGGCCTACACACTTGTAGTGTAATGTACTATAGAATGCAGACATGTGTACGCTATTTTTAGTCATTGGCTTGTGGGCTTTTCAGAGGACTGTATATTTCAACATGTCTTGGGCTAGTTTTAGTCACTTGCTAGACCTAGTGGGCTTTCCAAACTAATCTGTAAGGGCGGAGAAAAATTGCTCGCACAGCTTGAACAGATGGCAGATTGAGGAATCCCTGAACATCTTCAACTAGTGCATGAAAGAAGTGGTTACAAAAAATAGAGGAAATTGTTTGGGACATTAGTTGATTGGAGAAATTCATAAATTTGACAAATACATGTAATGTGTTTGACAAAGGCCTGCTGCACTGTACTTATTACTTTGTATTATACTTTAATTCCCTCATTTATAAATGCACATATTATAACTACATGTATATTTATATGTATCCATTTTCATTTTAGACAAAAACACTTTTGACTGCTGGAGAAGATGCTTTCTTGTGCCTCTGGTCTATGAAAAATTTGTTGTCATCATCCGACAATATTCCTAAAGCAGTGAGTATAATATGACTTCTTGTCATTTTAAGGAAGTAATGATGTGTTTCCAAGGGCAGTGTATTTAATTAAAAGTGGATACATGTATATAAGGGCTACTTATCAATGTTGAAACAAGTTGAGGGCATGGTGCTTAAATATAGCACAATGAAATAGATTTGACACAATAGATAAAACAATTTCAAAAGGCCCCATTGACAATGATTACAAACACAGGGGGAAGAATTTTTAATTTATCAGAAAAGTTAAAAAGCAACAATTTGGTTCCTCTTCTACTGAGGTTTTTCTCTAAGTGAGATGAATAAGTGCCAATGTCCCAGGTTCGAGTTCATTTCTCAGTGGAATCAAAATATTTCTTACTCAATTTTTCATGTAAATTAAAGCTTCTTCATCTTCCCTCTGTAATTATTCTCAACAGTTGACTCCGCTTAACTCGCTGTTTGTAGGGGAGAGAAAAAAAAGGTCATGATATCCGTTGTTCAAGTTAACTGTTGATAGATATTATACAAAAGTAGGGGTCTGTTCCAAAGAAAAAGATCAAGTTATCCGAAAATCAACTTAAACGACATCGAGTTAAGTGGAGTCGACTGTATTATCAATACAGTGTGTGTACATGATGAATGTATCACAAGCAATGGAACTCATGGGCTAGACAAATCAGAGAAATATGCTGAGGGGGTAAGTCATATCTTGACTTGAGACCTGATCTACCGGACCTATCAACTTTTGTCACCCATGTCTTCAGGCTTTGGAGCCTCTGCCATTTTCACTAGATGGGTGGTGAAGTCAAACCACGCTTTTCTGTTCTGAGTCTGCCGTTTAAGGTTTTCAAGTTCATATTTTTTATGTTTTCTGGCTGTTAAGTAATTTTAGATCGTTGTTCATGGTTAAAGGCAGCTTTGTCAATAGTCTTCCCCTCTGGCCCTCGTTTTCTTGTTGATATCAGTAAAGTAATATATGTAGGTCATGGCTTTATTTGCTGGAATTTCCTCATATCATCTCAATACATGACCAAATAATTTATATCTTGCCTCCATGATTTGCATCGATAGTGGAGTTTCCTTGCATTTGCCATTTTGTAGGATAGTGTGTATTGAAGATTCTTAAATAATTGTTTTCTATGAAATGCATCCAGTTTATTTTCATCAGTTTTCATTATGGCCCATGTGCAAGAATTTTACCAGTGAGGTGTAGAGATCTTTTATTTTGTTTTGAATTCTTTCTTAATTATCTCTTCCAGATGTTTGTTAGTTTGTTCAGTGCCACACAGATCTTTCCGGTGTTCAATGTCTTCCAATGTTTCAATAAACAGGGTGATGATTGTCATGCATCTAGCTCATGTTCATGTGTACATGTATCTGTCAATTGTCAAGCTATTTTGATCCACTTTGCTAAATGCTAGGGTCCTTTTTTTTATACTCGCTAAATACATAAGTAAAGCGCCATGCAGTTTTTGAGAATTATGAGGCTCATTATTGACCTTATTGGCGTGATGGAAATTAATATTAGGAGTTGAGGGTAAACAATCATTTTAAATTTGTTATCCAGTGCACCTATAAGTTAAGGTTGTCTCATACTGTCCAAAATCTTTTTTTTAACTAGTTGATCCGCCTGTTCTACGTACAGGCACTAGGCTACGGGGGGATGGGGAAAGAGCTGGGGACTGAGAATAGACTAGGCTAGAATGAAACAGGCCTATGAACCAATCTCTGGACCTCGTCACTGAAATGGGTTTTGATGATTTGGACTTAATCTGTGTACTTATGAAAAGTTTGAGTGCTTCTTCATAGAGGTGTGTGGGTTTTGAATATTCTTCATATTTATTATATTTATCATTCTTCACATTTATCATATTCATTTTTGATCTAGTTGTGTTCCAATGTAATTACTTAATATATTTTCATTATTTTTCTTTCCTTTTTATTCAAAATTATGACTTTAAATGAACTCTAAAAATGTATTGTATTTATTGAAGACTTACCTTCCCTAAAATTGTCGGACTATTTTTGGCTAAAAAATCTTAGCTTGCAAAGATCATTAAAGATGAGAGGTCATTGGAATGAGTTTCATCTCAAAGAACTGATTTTGATTTGATAGAGCCCTGCTATTTGTTTTTTGATGAATGGGGGTCATGTCCTACCTTGCTCTGATGTATGTTTTCTGAAAAATGGTTTTCGTAACTCTCAAGTTTCTTAGTAGATCTGCAGTAATGCGCAAAATTCTGGCCGGGGAGCCCACAATGAGCACTCAATTTTTAAAAGAAAGGATTATCATAAGCGACTTACTGATTTGCATATGAATTATGATTGCCACAGTGCATAATGTTTAGTCATTGATTTTATATATTAAGGAGAAAATAAAATAAAAAGTAAATATTTGAGTTAACTTTTAGGAGAGATTTTTGAAGTACATGGTATTTCAAGGTCTTTGTATACCTAAATTGAAAACAGCATGAACATTGATAGAGTAAATTTGACGTGCATGATATAAAGATACTAGTTTAAGATGATGGTCATCAGGTTTTATTTTTTGGAAAAAGATGATATTGTACTATTTATTTTATGATCACTGTATTTTGAACATTATTATACTTAAGAATGAATGTAAAAGTTGTATTCTATATCTTGCTTACTAATTGTTACAATTTACTTTTCCGCACTTTGTATTTAATGTCCATCTTGATGCTAATACAAAAAAAACAACAAAGCTATTTATTATTTTTACTCTTCTTACATATTATTTTTTCATTCTTCATCTACAGAGCCAAGTCATGAAAAAACAGAGAAAGTCACAAGAGTCCAAAAAACCGTATAGCAAACGTAAATGAAACAGCAATATCAGATGCTTATATAGTTATAATCATCACTCATTGATCCATACCTTTTCTTTTACTGGTAATCATAATAAATGCATTGATCGGTCATAAAAATGTACTGAATTGGCCTTGTCTTTTTTTGCTTGTGTAACCATGTACTTCTGTATTCATGCGTATCCGATCATGATTGTGATTTCTTTGTCGTTGTTTTGATTTCTTCAGTTTTTCAGGCATATAGACATTGAGCACTGATCTCAAGTTTATTACATGTATTATTATTATTATTATAGAGCTCATGGAGTGTGAGGTGTTGGTGCTCTATAAGTGAATTAAGTCAGAAATATTATTATTATTATCATTTAACAAGCTAGGCTCCCAGCTTTGCTCGGCTTTGTAATAACTTACGGTAATTATAATAATACTAATAGATGCTAAGCTTCCTATCAGTAAGCTGGGCTGGGCTCTCGGCTTTGCTCGGGTTTGTATAAACATAATAGCCTATATATATATAGTCTTCATTTTAGCTGAACAGCTAAATCTGGATCTAGTTAGATTTGCTCGGGAATGCCATCAATCACAATGTTCCCTCTCGGCTCAGGCCTGGTAGGCATTTCATTATGTAGTTCTACAGCCCATTTTGACTGTTAAACTATGAAGAGTGGTGCCGGAACCGCTAAATGTAGGGATGTCTTCAAATGGCAGATGCAGTTAAAATAGTCATGGTTAGAAGAAAAAAAGAAAGAAAGAAATCAATTTTACACAAAATCTAGATCATTGACAATCAGACCACACAAAATGATTTGAGTACTGCATTTCTGACATCTGGTAAAAATTCAGACAATTTGTTACATAAATAAAGGCTATAGGATCTGACAAAAAGTTACTGTATTTTTTATATTACATGAGATTATATGCAGGCCTATTATTATTATTGTTATTATTATTATTTTGAGAGACATTCATTTTCTGACAAAAAGTTACTATATTTTTTGTATTACATTAGATTATATGCAGGCCTATTATTATTATTATTATTATTATTATTATTATTATTATTATTATTATTATTTTGAGAGACTTCATTCACGTTCCAAAATACCACATATATTTAATCTTGTCTGTATAGAATTGTTTTGGGAGTGGCTGGACAGAAAAAAAAATATCCATTGTTGCCTTGAAGTTGAATATTCCAAAAAGCACAACTCAATAACTATTATAACAAAACAAATAATGAGGAAGGACTGAATATGTATCATGAATTTTCTTTTAATGATAAATATATAATATATATATATATATGTATCATATATATATTTGATTGGGTACTCAACACAATGTACAAACAAAGATTTGGCACAGATGATGTGAATAATATAAAAATAATTAAAAACAAAACAAAATATACCTCTAAATACAAACACATGAAGAAAATGAGGTCTTAATATTACAACTTTGCCCTAACAATTCCAGAAAGCCATACTTAAAATAAATTCATATTTATATTTATACTAAACATCTTCTATGAAAAGGAAGATGTTAAAATTACAAAACGTATTTTATTATTCTACCTAAGGATCCTGTCAAACATAATGCGATGTTTTAAAAGAGGATGATTGAATTTACATATTTTGAGAGAAAATATTAAATAAACTCATTTTCAAAGTGTGAAGGCTTACAGATATGACATTCGACTTCATTGAGCCCTTCCCCTCACAATCACTCTTAATTTCAGTGCTGATCTTTAACTTTCAGAATGTGAGAAAGAGAAGTAAATACCCCCTTATCAATAAATATCTGAATAAGTAAGGAGAATAAAAGGGGCGAAGAGTCATCCCAAATTATAACATAATAATTGATGAATATAGGTGGCAAAAAATTCCCTGCCTTATTACAATGATTCTCTATGGGTGATATGATTCAGTCAACATTACAAGTCAAATTTCATTCTTCCATATATAAAAAATTACGGTATTCGAAACATTGATATCATTAAGGTCAAATTCATTTACTGAAGACATATTTTTGTAACAGTTTTAATAATGATGCATAGAGCTATCAGGTGGTGAGAGCTTTATAAGAAGAGGCAAAAGAACAACAGTCAACAGAGAAGAAATCAATGATGGCATTACTCGCAACAACCAGCAACTCCTGTATACACTCAAAATTAGGTTTTTTATTGTGGTCTTAAATTCTTTTGTTTTTTTTCGAAAAGGCATTGAGCCTGATTTTTGAGACTTTTTAGTCAACTAGTATGGGCTGAAAATTGAAAGTAAAAGTACACTCATAAATAATTTAATCAAGTCAATGAAAGAAATGAATAGTAGATATATAGCTATTAAAAGAGCATTTATTTTATGTGTAATCCTGCATACAATTCAGCAGTTGCCATCAATTTTAGTAAATATTTATAAGAGTTTGCCAGGATATACATTCCAGAAAAGATTTGCACTTCCAGTGAAAATGTTATCAAGAATCTTACCTCTAGCCATTATCATCAAATTCTTTGCTTCAGTTCAAGAAATTATGTTTTAACTCACAAAGGCAAATTACTCCCTCTCCAATGCTTCAACTATAGTAAAAATAGATATAAATATATACATATGAATTTTTATTTAAGTTATTTAAATTAAGTAATGGGAAATTGAATACAATGATATGGTTTGATCTCTCCTAGCAGGTATACATCATAAGAGATGTATATTTGATACTGCAAATGAGATTAGATACATCTATGTCATTAAAAAAAAAAAAGAAAAAAAAAAGAGAAAGAAACGACATGATTGCTACTTCTCTTACAGTTTTGTTTTCTCAATGTAGTAAATACATTTCATTGTTTCATTCATGGTCTGACAATTCTAGTTTCCTTTTTGTCTTTTGGTGGTTTTTTATTTAATTTTTTTGGTGATATTATCTCTGTCAAGAAGCCTACTCTGGCCATCTTATAAAGGTGGAGACTACTGTAACATTATAAGGAAAACAAAAAAGTCACAAGGAGGAGTATGCCAGAAAAATAATTGAGTGACGGTATTAACATTTATTATCATGAAGGTATCAAGAGCTTAACATCAATCAACTGGTCAACATGAACATAGGGTCAGGGGTGGGGTCATTGCTTAGATCATAACTATCATTAACAAAGGTAATATAAGATTTTGATCATTTTTTCAATAAAATCTACACAAAACATTTGAATAAGAGTCCAAAATAATGAGAGAGTGAGTAAGAAAGTAGTAGTAGTAGTAGTGGTAGGTTTCTTTTGTCTTCTTGGTTCTCCATCAGATGAACAAAGGCAGGGTTCAATTTGAGTAGGGTCATCTTTTGCACAGTGTGAAAGTGAAAAGGGAGCAATAATGTAAACTTGCCATCTTATAACGGCCCCCTTTCTTTTGATTGTAAAGCGGCAGGGCAAAGTGTGACCTCAAAAGTATTTTTGCATCCTTTTCAACCGTGTACAAGGCAGTTATGTCTTGGAACATATGGTCTTACTTTGTCAGCCATATGAAAATATTGAATCTCCACACAAATCTAAACAAAGTCGGCCCAACATGCATGAAGAAGCGAAAGGATTGATAATATTGCCATGGAAAAATAAATTCCAGCCAGGAATTGTCAGATGATTAAAAATGATTTGTTTGAAGGCATATATAGGCCTGATGATAGTGCAGCTTTTCTGGTAAACTGAGTTAGGCATATGGTCGCAAAGGTTGATACCAAAGGATCCATAGGAGCAGTCAGCGATGATGGATCAAGATTGCTGAAAGTAAATGCAGTATTATTAGACCAAAACGAGTTGACTGCCGAGGACAATCGAGTTAGGCATATATATAAGAATGGCCCATTTTGCACACATTAGCGATTGTATCTTACTAGTACATGTACATAAGTTCACTGAAGAATCACGAGAAGCATTTTGAACACATCAGCGATAGTATCTTACAAGTAAATAAGTTCACTGAAGAATCATTAGAAACGTGCGAGAAAGATGATGATCCTACTCAGACTGAACCCCGACCCTGGGATGAAAGCTGAGAACAAATTCTCCCTAGTGCTTCACAGTGATATGCTCTTCTTCCAAAGGGACTAGGTAAGTGTTGTAGGACTAGAAATTGTACAATGTACTGATTCATTATTCATATATAAATTTATGATAATTATCACAATGGATAAAAGATATTTGATTCAAAATTTAACAACGTACATACATCATGGCTCATCATATTAATAATTACAATTATAGTGTGAATGGCAAGTAGCAAAAAATTTCATTTAAAATTTAAAACCTGGGACGGATGGTGGTGTAAATAATAAAATTACGGGAGGTTTTGCCATTCTTTGGTGTTCAAGCTGGCAACAGGCAAATTCTAATACAGTGGTCACCACATAAGAGACCGTCGTCTAAGAGGCCGGTTCGCCTTAGAGGCCGCTACTCCTGTGTAACCAAATTTTTTCTCTTTAACAGTCACCTCTAAGAGTCCAGACACCCACAGTCCACCTTACAGGCCGCTTTTCATATGGCCAAATTCTTTGAGGAATAACTTATTTCATTTTGTCCTTAAAATTACTTCTACACATGTGTAGTAAGATGACCCAAAGATTGTCTGCACCATAATGAACGTGCTTAAATACGATACACACATATTTATTGTTGCCTACTTTGATGTCATTCGGGAAACATAGGCCTAATAGCCTACTGGGCCTTCTAAATAAGCCGAATATGATGTGACCAGTAACCTCCCATGAACCACGTCTATGAGGCCGTCTGTCTAAGAGGCCGCTTTTTTTGTCACCCATGGACCGGTCTCTTAGGCGGAGACCACTGTAATCGCCTCTGGGCCCATTCGTCTTTTCATATATGCGTATGGCTGGGCCCTAAAGTCCATGATGACCCTATCGGGTCGGGCTATTCATGTCAACTTAAGAGAAAAGAGGGGGGAGGAATGTCGCCTTATCGGATGTCGACGTAGTAATACTGTATAGAGAAAAAGTTGGGAATTTTAAATCATGTCGACTTAAGCGGAAAGTCGACTTAAGAGACGTCGAGATATCTGGGTTCTTCTATATTACATTGTAAGAGGAATGAGACGACAATGTAATTAATGAAAACGTAAATAAAAAAATATAACATTCTTTAAAATTAAACACAAGTAGAACACATCCACCTTATCTCCTGCCAGGATGAGACTTCATCAAAAAAAAAGAAAAAAAAATGTCCTGGGACTTGCCTCTCCTTGCAGCTGTAGGTAAGTCATTAGATTGTCCGGTTGTAACTTGGCATACAATGACAGCAGGTAGTTGTGGATGGCCTGGTCTTTGTTGCCTAGGTCTTGGACACAGGACTCAAGGTACCTGATGGGTTCATTGCCCTATGAATGTAAAGATGTAAAGCGAAATAACAATAATATAACAATAATAATAATAAATGTTAAAAAAAACACACAAAAAGACAAAGATCGACAAAATACATATACATGTAGGTACATATGTGGTACTTCCTATTTCACAGAAAAGATGCATTCTCATTGTAACTCATCCCTATTCTTTCATATTTTTTTTTAGATAACACTAGACTTACCTGTTTGAATCAGGGAGCCCACAAAGGAAGAAGAGGGTTTTTACATGACATGGTATACTTATCAAGGCTTTATGGTTGAAGGAAGATTATTCACCTTCTATACAAATCATTGTATGTAATGGATCCATGAATGAAAATGCAAAGGCTGTTTAAAACTTTGTCTTCTAGGGAAAATTGTTATTGAGAGGAACTTTGACATTGAGGCCAAAAATAAATAATGGCTGATAGATGGTCAGTTATCACCAAATTTTCATTTCAGGGCCATGAGAGGGAGACAGACAGAAAGAGAGATAGTGTTTCTGGTTAGATATAGACTGACAGAGAGAAATAGAGAGATGAGTCAGAGAGAAAAAGAATGTGAAAGAGAAAGAGAGTGAGGGTGAGGGAGAGAGAGAGGGGGAGGGAGAGAGAGAGAGAGAAAGAGAGAGAGAAAGAAAG
>JBCHJU010233101.1:0-11920 GCA_039654505.1 Plocamopherus imperialis
AAAAAAAAAAAAAACAAAAAAAAAAAAAAAAAAAAAAAAAAAAAAAAAAAAAAAAAAAAAAAAAAAAAAAAAAAAAAGAAAAAAAGAAGAAGAAATGCTGAACAACCAAGAGGCACTGAAAGGGAAAGACGTCACAGGTATAAGAAAATAACGATACAATTTATGGACCTCCTTGAGGGATATGAGCTAAGTCAGTGCACTCACCAATGTGTCTAGACCGTCTCCTTTGGGATGATCTTCGAACTCTTACAGTAAGCATAAACAAAGATTGTACTCGCTCTATATCCCATCGTAGAAGGGGCAGATGATGAAATAACTGTGACAGGAGAATAGTGATTCTAAATTACAATCCCAAAGAACCAGTTCAGCTTTACAAGCTACGTAAAGGAGCCAGAGATCGCGTCAAAGTCCTTGAAAAAACCGCTGAGCACATTATGCAAAAAAAAAAAAAAAAAAAAAGTACATATATACTTCTCTATTCTATGTGTATTTCAATAATTCATCCTTACCATAGGCAAAGAAAATTCATTCTCAACACAGGTTATACGGTATGTTTAAACTTCCAGAATGGAGAAAAACCTACAATATTAACACAAAATGAAGAGTTCACTGGAATATGAAAACGGATACATGCTCACCGTAAGAAACAAGAAAAGCTGTTTCAATACATTGTAGAATAGAAAAGAAACAAGCAATATCGGAAAAAAAACCACCCTATGAATATACAAGAAGAGCCGATGACAGATGTGGATGGCAATGCCCGGAGAGGACAGGCCATGGATAAGGAAGTATAGAAAAACATTAACGTGGGGAAATTAAACAAAGGCCACCATATCACCATTTGATGAATCAAAATAAAACAAACAAACAAACCCCTAGCAAAAATCCAAAAGGACAATAACAGCATATGTGACAAAAAACCCCACAATCAAACAAAACACAACGTGCTAACCAACATTTGTAGCAGCATAGCCAGACCTATGATAAATAAAGTACTCACGTCTCTTTTCTCGAAGGCGAACTGCCCAATTTCTTTTAGAAGTTGTAGCATTGAACACTATGGATGTCCGTTCATATTCCAAACGCAATAAAGGTAAACGATGAAACAACTGCAGAACATGGGACATATATTAGAATTGATTCAATTAAAACGGAAAAGTCAGCCATGATAAGGAAAGAGTGGTGAAACAAAACCAGCCTGGCCCTCTTAACAGTTTTTAAAATCAAGCTTCCATAACAGCCAAAGATGGAAGACCTTCAGTGCCTGCTCACCTTCCTGGAATACTTTGCGTCTATTCCAAGACATCCTTCGAGTCACGGTCCTTCTGAAGAAACTGTTAACTCGCACAAAATCATGTCGCAGGATAGGATGACGAGTAAATAACTGGACAGTGACAAAAATGTGAGCATGAGCCTTATTAAGTCAAACAACAAGACAGCCATCTAAAAATAACACATCCTACAAAAAAAAAAAAAACAACAAACAAACAAAAAGCAACGACAAAAAACATCTTGGGCAAGGATGAAACAAAATGAAGAAAAAAAACTTACTCCTTAACCTTGACCGTTGAAGCCACGTGCGTTTTTTAGCATTATCAGAGAGAAGAACTGCACAGCGTACAGAATCCCATCTGAGCCAAGGCATTCGTGAGAAGAGCTGGAGATCAGGATATCCAATAAAGGCATACATGATACAAACCTACTAACCTTACCCAGAATGCCTCTACAATTATAGGACAAGAAGGAAATAAAACTGTCTCTTCCAACAAGAGACAAAGTTGAAGATAAGTGAAGCACAAAACCTTATTCTGCAAATGAAGTGTCAGACAAGGGGTAAAAAAAAAAAGAAAAAAAGAAAGCCATATTTCCAGAAAGAATTACTCATGGCTATTGAAAAACCTACA
This sequence comes from Plocamopherus imperialis, assembly GCA_039654505.1. Lineage (NCBI taxonomy): Eukaryota > Metazoa > Mollusca > Gastropoda > Nudibranchia > Polyceridae > Plocamopherus > Plocamopherus imperialis. Next base: position 1,905 of record JBCHJU010233101.1, read on the forward strand.
ATACAACATCTGCCTTGACCAAATGACACAGAAAGGAGCCAGGCATTCTAAAAAATATTATTTTAATCTACCTTAATGAAAGACCCCTCCGAAAACTAGATCAAAGTATCCCCTGATGGGGCATGAGTTCACAAAGACTGGCAAAATAAAACTTAACTGCAATGGTTGCAAGAAGAAAATAGAGTCCATGAAAACATATAAGTATGAACAAGATGATGAAAGATAATGAGACCCAGCCAGAAGGAACATCCAGCTACATAGATGTAAATCTGAACTCCTCAAGCACCATGATGAATCACAACATGGATAACTTGGAATTTTATCCCTTACCTTTTGGAGTGGTGTTCTGCCTTGACAGTCTCATATATATCTTTTGATAACAATTCACATGAAAAATGTGTTCCACCCGTGCCTTGCACCATCTCAAAATAGGTAAACGAAACAGCAGCTGAATAATAAATGAATTAAAAGGAGCAATGGCAGCGATCTTCAGTGTGGTCATTTATTTCACAGAATAGAAAGAGAAAGAAACTTAAAATGAGAGTCCAGGCTTTTTTAGAAAAAAAGATTTCCAGATGAAGCAAATTAGAACATCTAAGACCGTGGAAATAGTAAAACTTGACCAGACCTCTTATGTCCCAATGTGAAACGAGGACATTTATTGGGTGGTTTTTGTTGGGCTTTTTTTTCTCTTACTTTCCTTTTTCTTATTTGTTTTCCTTTTATTTTTTTTAATCACGCAACATAAACATAAACATAGGCCATTCTGACAAAATCAAATCAAATTCACCTTGAACACTCAATTAAAAAAATCACTCGAGTTCTCTTTCACAAAGCACATCAATGACAGAAGCATCAAAGAAAAACACACGATACCATCTCAAGGACAATTCTGACTATGAATTAGTTCTAAAAAAATCATGACTAGGAACAGAAATGTAAAGTTGGATGAAAAAATATGGAAAGAAGTTGAACAGAATGGTCTGGCTCTGAACGTGTTCAGAGAAAACTATACATGAAAATGGCAAGAGACACCCAGAGAAAATTTGGGACAATACTACTGAGAACATAAACACATAACCCAATGCGAGCAAACAACAGAAATAAATATCCATCTTACCCAAACAATCAGCTCTTTTGCGACGTTGCTTTAACCGTTGCCGAGTTCCCTCTAAAAATAATGCCCTTGTGTTTCTCAAACAAAACTTTAGTATTGGCAGTCGTTTCAGCAGCTGAACAAATGAGCAATGTCAATTATAAACTCAACAACAAAGCAAAACACCTTAAGATTTTGGTGGGCTGTTTAAAAAAACAGTAGAGAGTACCTTGCAAAGAATGCATCCTTGTCTTTTCTCTCAATTTTCGCATACTGATTTTCACCCTGCACCTTTCAAGGAAATAAAGAGATGCTCTCATCGGATCCAAACGTAGAATGTGGCAATTTGAGAAGACCTTGAGGAATCGGATACACATACGAAATGACAACTATTGACTACAATTACTCTATCCATACTTTATATGAGCCCTATTGACTTGCTGCAAGAGCATGACAGCACAAAGCACTCACCGAGCCTTCTTAAACGTGACAATCTCATGTTTAATTTGTTTCTACAATTATGGTAGATATATTCAGAGCACCGCTGCACATCATAGGAAAGGATGGGCATACGAGACAGCATCTGGCAAAGAACAGTGTGATACAGTGGTAAATAAAGCTTAAAAACATGAGAAATATACCTTCGGGTGATGTCTCGAAAAAGAAAAAAAAAAAAAGAAAAAAACGGAGAGAATAAAGGGAGCAATTCATTCAAGGACAATGCTGAGCAAAACACAGAGGAAGGCTATTAAAGTAACATTCAGACCAGTTTCTTTTTTTACTGTTGCCTAAGAAAAGCTGTTCATGAAGCATACTCTAAACAAAAATGAACTACACCCTCCAATCCCTCCCCAGAAAAAAAAAAAACAAAACAACCACAGCCTTGGATTTAAGCAAGTCCTGGACATAAAAATAACTGTCTCTGTACAAATAACATTTTTATAGACCAAAACATGCACAACTTACTCTTTTGACGAATTAGATGTAAACGAGATGATCTACGAGACATGCAGGTTTGGTAAAAATACGCAGAGGCCATTGAGGGACTCCTTTCCAAAACAGGCATGCGTTTGAAAATCTGTGATCAAAATCAAATTCTTCAAAAGCAAAGGACAGAAAGGAAACTCAACAGGTTAAAGAGCAAACCCGGCAGATGTCACGCATACGCAAAAAATCACTTCATAAACATACGTGAGCACATTTGACATAGAAATAAAGAAGCAACATACAGTTCTGTCTGTGCTGGAAGGATCTCTGACTCCGCCTCGACCGTGCACTATGGTACATATACTCTGATACTCGCAACATATCACATCGAAGAATAGGTAAATGGGAAAGAAGCTGCAAAGGACAATTTTTTTTCTTCTTAAGACTCCAGAAATATTTACCTGAAATCACTTGCAAAGAATTTTTTTTTTCAGGAAGACATATTTACAAACCATCCACTTTTCATATCAAACAACACATACAAAAACTTACCTGGCAGCTGGCTTTTTAAGTACCCAGAATGAATTGGTATTTCAAAAAGGTCATTTTATGACTGAACTTAAATGAGCTAAGTGAGAAATGGAAACACACAAACAAACATGAAGCTGGGCAGAAAGAACTTCCTATGAAAGCAAGAAAAGTAAGGGAATGGGAAAAATGTGACAAGACACTTGGCCCTACTCACGCATTTCAAACCGACGTCTAGCCCTGTGTCTCCACACTTTGCAGTTTGTATAAAAAAGCTCGATGGATCTACCTTCTTGCATCTTAAGGACAGGAAGACGATGGAACAACTGGCAAAACACAAGATAAAACTAGTCAACCACTTTGAGAACAAACTGCATCCATAAGACTACAAGTGCCACAATTCTAGGTTGAAGACTGTCACCATCAGGGGAAAAAAGAAAGAAAAAGCCCAGCTTAAGTCTGTGCTGGGGGAAGAATGAAGCAAAAAAACACATCTAGGCAGAGCAGCATTTGACAATAACAGAATGAAGGCTTACATGCCATGTCCAAAGAGCATCAAAAATAAAACAAAATTGACAAGAAAAACAAAACAAAACAAAAAAGAAGCAAAGTAAATAAAGGACTGTCCAATATTGAGCCACAAACGATCCTGAAGCCTAACTGCTGACAAAGCCTAGAAAAATTTTGAAAACGAAGCGATCTTACGAAGTTAATCACTATCAGCGCTTTTCAAAAGTGATAATGCACACAAAATTATATCCTTTCCAGTACATCATATACATGTAGTCACTCACGTACAAAAAATGAAAATATCTCTCAAATATTGCGCTAAGCCCTCTTCACAAAAAAGCCGTTGATAAATATCAGCCATACATACACAGTCGCTGTTTTGTTCGATGAATTCTCATACTGTTTCTTGATTGAGATACGTGTAGGAATATGCTGGAGAGACGAAGTGAGTCTGTTCCCAACACCGGCATTCGAAGTATCAGCTATTGTAACATTTTCAAACAAAAATGAAATGTGAGCGGCAATATCAATGCTCACTAGACAAAAATATATTAATAAATAAATACATTATAGAAAAATATTAATAAAGGAAAAGTCATTAAAAAAACAACAACAAAAAAACAAACTACCTCCTGACAAGCACCATGACGATTTGTGGATAGAAGACTGACAGAAGACCAAGACTCCAATAAGGTGGCAAAGTCGAAGAAAAATACAAATGCACCATTTAACTTTTAGTATGACACCTAACTGTGCTTAAAACAAAAACAAAAACTGAGGAAGTTCCAAAGAAAGGTCTTAGTCACAGGATCTGTGAAGAAGGAAACCCCCCGAAAATAGGCATGGCATTTTCAAAGAATTGCAAGATTGAGCAAAATAAAATACTGACTTCCGTAAAAGTGTCAATACTTGACACATGATTCAGGCTAAACAGGCAAACAAGGGAAGATGACACTACTTACTGCGTCGTTGATACATTCGTTTCATTCCTAAACGAGATTTGTTGTTATGGCACATTTTTTCTCTGACATGAGCATAATCTAGGCGAAGAATTGGCATGCGACGGAACAACTGTGGGAGCATTAAAGGCAAAAATTAACTGTCAAAGACACCACTACTGTGGGGAAACAAAACCAACTGCTGCCAAGAGTGTGAGGAATGAGGCATACTGATGACTGACAAGATTGTGAGCAACAAGTACAAAGTACACTGATGACCGCAAAGTGAAATAATTAAGTCAATACAAAAACAAAAACTTCGAAGTCCCACAAATAACAATGGACATATTTGCATGATTTAAACCTTAGGAACAGATACCTTGGCAACTTGATTTACTTAGTTTCTTCTTGGCATTCCAGTACTGTTTCCTTGACATAGAATTGAAATACATAGCATCTGCTGCTCTCCGCGGATGGTGTGCTAAGAAGGGCACATTTCGAAACAACTGGTAGGGTGAAAGGAATATTGTTCTCATGACTGTTTCATGAATGGCTTTAAAACCAAGTTAAGATACCCTTAGGAAATTGAGAATACAAAAAGTGAAGTAGGTGCAACAATCGTGTCAGCTTCAACATTTTAAAAACCGATAATAAGGGCAATTTACTCACTTTTCAACTGGGCTTCTGCAAGACGGCGATATCTCATGTGAATCTTGACCCTACTGTTATTATATAACAAGTTAGATACTCGTTCAAGGTCTCCAGAGAGAATGGGCATTCTTCTCACCAACTTGACAGTAAAGTTACGGTTTATTGGAGCCACACGACCAAAGGTGGGGGAGAGGGAGAGAATAGAAAAAGAGAGAGATAGAAAAAAAAGAAGAAAAGAAATGAAAGAAAGGAGCCAGAAAACCTCAAACACACTTTCCAACAATATAATATGTTGAAATGTTGAAGTCCAGCTTCTTCACCATGGTGAATCTAAAAAATAAATGCCATCTGAGGAAAAGGAAAACTGATAGGAATCGTATCCCTTACCTTCAAGAGCTAAACGTTTTCTTGACATTCTCCTATATGTCTTTTGATAACAATTCACATATAATATCTGTTCCACACGTGCTTTGGAGGACTTCAAAATAGGTAAACGAGACAGCAGCTGAATAAATTAAAAAGGGGCAATGACTAGTCTAACAAAAGAAAGAATTTTGGTGCGGTGAATCTAGAAAGGTAGAAAAGGGTATGGGGGAGAAGAAAAGACAATTCTTTTTCAAACAACTATTATTCCCAAGACAAGAGCGACAAGAAAACCGGAACAAACGCTGAAGCATCAGAAAAATTATGCCAAGTGCAGTTTGGGAGAGAAAGGCCAGAGTAAATGAACAAATTACAAAATTATCCTTACCACGTGCTTTTATCCGTGCTCTTGAGATTTTTTTCATTACGTTCACATAAAACACTTCCCCAGTTCGAGCTTGCATAAAGTGCAGCAGAGGCAGGCGCCTTATTAACTAAACACACAAACAAGACAAAATAAACACATGAAACTTTTTTCCCCCCATTGGTTAATCACATTTCAAAAACAATCATTGCCAAGAAAGGGTCAGCACCCTACTTTTGATCAAGATTTGAGTACCTTATGGCCTCGAGATATGTTGCTGGGATGATGGCTGCTGAGCATTAGAGTTCGAAAAATTAGAAACAAAAGAGATACTGATAGGCTGTCTTACCCAAAAACTTATTGCGAGCCCTATACACTCTCTTTCTCATGTTAACGTAGAAAGCTTCCTCACATCGCCTTGGTTGCCAAGAAAGAAGGGGGTGGCGTCGAAACAACTATGATAAACAGAAATAAACTTAAAACAGAAAGGCCGTAGGAGGTAGGATAACAAAGAACACAAATCCCCCCCACCCCCCCCTCCAAAAAACAAAACAAAACAAAAACAACACATTTAAAATTAAAAAAAAATAAAAAAAGAAAGAAAAAAGAACATGAAAGAAGGAAAAAGAAAAAGAATTTTAACTTTACCTACTGTTCTGTCACGATCTCTATACATTCTTCTCATGCTGTTGATATAGAAATTCTCTGTCACTCTCTGATAGTTATAGAGAAGGATGGGCATTCGCAGGAAGAGCTGACACAAAGAATGCAACGAAAATGTTAAGAACAGAACAAAACTAATACACTTCTTAAACTAATCAAGTCAGTGGAAGATATAAGAGTAAACAGCCCAAAGAACACAAGCCATGTCAAAGAAATATAATGACCCTTGAGGACAAAGTAAAGCAAATACAACCAGGGATCTATTGATCCACAACTGATCAGAGCAGATTGGGGAAAGAATTAATGAGGTATGAATACATGCAATATTCATGACCACTTCTGCACACTTCTTAAAGCAATCAAGTCACTGGAAGAATAAGAGTAGACAGCCCAAAAAACGTTGGCCATGTCAAAGAAACTTAATGACCTTTGAGGACAAAGCATATATGACCAGGAATCTATTGAGCCACAGCTCATTTAGGTTCAGAGTAGATTGGGAAAAGAATTAATGAGGCATATTTACATGCAATATTTACGACCACTTTTGCCATTTTCTTCAGTTCCAACGTCTCGAGACTCAAAAAAACAAAAAAACAAAAAAAAAAAACCTGATTGCATGGAAAAAATGTTCTCAAAGGGTTTTGAAAGATTCAAGCAGCAGCAACGATGACAAAAGAAAACAGATGGCCTGTTTCACAAGTACGTTGCTACAGACTACATATTTGCATGCAGCCAGCCACCTCTTCAAAATTAACATGCTCTGCACAAAAAGCATAAAAGATGAGTCAAACTAGGATACTCACCTTTGAAATGGGCTCTCAAACGCCTTTTTTGCATTTTCCTTGTTGAATTTATATAGAATGTCTCTAAAGCTCTTTTTTCGTTGAAAAGGAGGGCAGGCATTCTGAGAAAAAGCTGAGGTAAAATGAGGGAAGGAAAAATAGAACAGTGAGCCTCCAGCTGAAATGTGCCCTCCAAAGTTTTCATGGAATTCAGAAATGAGACAAAAATAGGTGCAATCCCCAGCATGACTGAGAAGGAGTTGGTGGACGAAATAAAAGGGAGGACAAGAAATGGACACAGAGCCTGTAAAACCACAAGAAATTCAAACTGTTTCTCGTCAGTAGAACTTTATTTACCTGAGTAAATTGATGCTTTTTTCTGCCGCCATCGACGCACATTTCTACTACAATTCTCATAGAAAATCGTCTCTGTCTTGACTTTAGCTTTCATCAAAAGGGGAAGACGCCGAAATATCTGGAGTTGTCATTTCGATTTATAAATGAAACAACTTTTAGATACAAATTCCACAACAAGAAATCTAACCAAGCAAACTAACTTTTTGCCTACCACCTACCATGTATAATCCACAGATTGAGAATTTTAAGACAAAGGTATTTTTAAAATATGCTGAGATTGGACTACCTAAGGAGGGGTAGGATAGGAAAGGTCATCACAAAAACTCACAATTCATTTTCATCCTACATCGACGCACAGACATTTTTTTCATACTGTTGGTATAAAGCAGAGCCTCAACACGAACTGAGTCAAGAGCCAGGATTGGAATCCGATGATATAACTGGGTCAAAGCAAAAAAAAAAAAAAAAAAAAAAAAATTTAAATATCAGTTACACAGGAGAGGGAAAATAATTTTTCCAGTTGGAAACAGATTAAAAGAAAGAAAAAAACAAAAAAACAACAAAACACCCCCCCCCCCCCAAATAAAACAACAAACAAACAAGCAACAACAACCAAACCAAGAAGTAATGATAAACATAAAAACAGAAATTCAAAGTTGGGCCAATAAGTGGCTGAAACGGCAAAAAATGAGTCAATCCGACATAAATTCTTTCAATCCTATGCGAAATTTTGGGTTTTTAAGTAGGTAAACAATGATAAAAACAGATGGGACAGGAACTTTGGCTTTGAGAAACCAGCCAAAGTAACCATTCAAATAGAAACAATAATAACTCATGAATTCCCAAAATATAAAACCAATGTCCACAACAAGAAATATTGTATGCACAAACTTCATAATTGACTTTCGGAAAAACTAAAAATATGTCTATCATAAAATACTTTTATGGGGCCATATCCTTTTTCTTAATACCTAACCTATCCCCATTTTCTAGTGATGGGAATAAAAAATAGCAATTACTTTATTCGATGTGCATGCATTCATCAAGAATGAAATGGAAAAGTTCCAAGAAACAAGTGACAAAATGAGAATTGGAAAACTATGGTAATCAAGATTTTCTGGAGATTAAGATGTCTAAAGACCTTCCAACATTAAAACGAACCAGTTGAATAGCCGTCAACATTCCAAATACCTCTACTTAATAAAAGGGCCAAAATACAACTGGGAACAACTTAGGACATTAATTTTCACTAAAGTTAAGTGACAATAGGGAAATACAATGAGGCCCTTATCAACCTAGAGAAGAAGTGTGCACTAAAAGTTGTCAAACTTCATAAACCTACCAAAAAACAAAACAAAAAGGCAAAACAAAAAAACAAAAACAACAAAACTGCAGCAATTAGCCCTGTTTATTAAACTGACATATAACCCACCAAATATAGCCCAGGTAAATGAGGACAAACAAAAGTCAAATGGACATTGATTAGCCTATGAGATCTTTTACAAGAGGCCCATAGCTTTACTTACTTTCAATAATCTCTAGAATCATCTCATATACACCTATATGTGGCAGGAAAATGAACCATATAAAGGAGTGGCCTACTTGATTTTTTTTAGATATTTTTTAAAAGAAAGAATAAGCACAGAAGAAAGAAAAGAAGAGAAAAATATAAGAAGAAAAAAAGCAACAAGACTCACCTTCAAGATGAACTCATCTCCGCATTTGACAGCATTTTTCCTTGTATTAATTTATTTCAACACCATAACAAAGATGTAGAAAGACACGATTCACAGATGATGTACTTAAGAAGAACCATTAAATTTAACTTCAAGCAAATTATCACACATAACGAAAGATAAAAGATCATGAAAAGGAAAAAGCCATGAAGAATTTGTTAACAGGAATAAACGACAAACCAATCAAATACAAAAACAAATATGAAATAAAAAGATAAAAAATGAGAGGAAATCCAGCATTCTGACTGGAAGATAGAAAGGGAAAACAAGACTAAAACCTGATAGCAAACCTAGCAGACGCAAAGTCTCATCACAGACAGGAACAAAATTCTGACAGGATCTTGGAAAACAGCGCCAGAAAGGCAAAGCAAGTAGACCTATCCAGGACCTCAAGGTGCTCAGCAAATTTATGGGACCGATGTAAGGGATTACATTATATCTGGGGAGGGGGAATGTGGGTTTTTTGGGTTTTTTTTTTTTTTTTTTTGAATTTCATGATTTTGCCAAAGTTCCAAAAGACGTATGGGCTTTAAATGTCTGGCATTTATTAGTTATTTTTGCTTCACCACAGCACCAAAATCAAAAGGGCTCTTCATTTGACAGTTACTCTTGTTTCTGAGCATCAGTAAGTTCTATAATACATATATATCTGTTGAGTTCAATGCCATTTAGGCTAATTTCAACATAGGTCTTTTTGTTGTATTTAGGCTTATTTTCATTAAACATTTCCAAAAATCATTTTTACCTAGATGACATTGAATCACAAAAATTCAAAAATCTTAACTTAACTAAATGTGTACGAATTTGAAATATACAGTGGAGCCTTCAATCAAGAAATACATTTGAATGCAATTTGAGAGACATTAAGTTTGCTGAAGCTTTTAATGCTACACATTTAAATAAAGGTGAAAGGTCAACTCTACCTTGTAGGAGGAACTTAACAGCACAAATTCTAAAACCTGGCTCCACTGTATTTCTCAAGGAGAGATAATGATCTTCATAGGTAATAGGTATCTTAAAACAAGCATTAAGAGAAAATAACAAGAAAAGATCAGTGGTCTAAGCTTAAGTATGGAAATGGGTGTGGGGAGGGGGGGGGGG
>JBCHJU010233102.1:0-15428 GCA_039654505.1 Plocamopherus imperialis
GAGAAAGAAAGAATGAGAAAGAGAGAGAGAGGGGGGGGGAGAGGGGGGGGACCAACAGACAAACACAGACGAAGGCATGCACTGAGAGATTTGAGAGTGAAATGGTGAGAATGGGGGGAGTGGCGTAGATAGAAACAAAGAAACATAGATAATCAAACAATTAGACAAACAACATGCAGACAAGTGAGAACAAACAGAATGTGAGTCAGCCAACCAGCCAGACAAACAAGTTAAAAAGAGATGTCAGGAAACTTGACTTTGTCATCGATGCTTTTAAGTTAGAATGAGCAGTAGTGAAGAAGGCTGCTCATACGAGTGGCACCTGTGAAAATAGTAATCACAGGAAGTGACGTCATTCATCAATGCCTAAAGATGAAGGACGTGAAAAGGGAATGGGTCCTCACAGGATGTGAGCCAATCAACGGGAGACTTGAAAGCGTAATGGAAATGGGTATTTACAGAAAGTGACGACAATAAATGACTAAAAGCGATAAACGTGAAAAAAAGAAAAGAAAAAGGAAAATGTGTTCACGGGAACTAACGTGAATCAACGATAAAGACGGGAGATGTGGAAAGGAAATGGAAGTGACGTGAATCAATGACTTAAGGCAGGAGACGTGGAAAGGAAATGAGCATTCTCAGGAAGTGACGTCAACCATCAATGGCTAAAGACGGGAGATGTGAAAGTGAAAATGAAATGGGTATTCACAGGAAATTTCATCAATAAAGAACATCACTAAAAGGCCCTAGAAATTAAAAAGGAAATGGATATTCTTACAAAATCACGTCAATCAGCGACTGAAGACGCGAGGTGTGACACTAATAAAAAATAATAATAATAATAATAATAATAATAAAAATAGGGCTCTCACGGTGCGAGCGTCAATGTGGTCGCACGAGAAGACCGTCAGGGCCACCATGGAAGCCAGCCCCGTCATGGCGGCCACCGCCTTGGAGGTCACTCGGTACATCTCCCAGAAGAACTGACCTGCCGGACACCTGGCCATGGGGACGGGCACAAGGCCTATGGACAGGTCATGGGGCGGGTTGTTGGACAAGGGGGCCTCTTTCCGTAGGTAGTCCTGGACGGCTCTCAGGGCGGTACTGACCTGAGGGGAAGGTGGGGCGGGGGGGATTATGGGTTGACCGGAAAGGGAGGGGTATAGGTTGCTGACAATAGAGCCTGGGGATCGAACTTGTTGTTTGGGATCGTCAGTCACGTCTGCAACAGTGTCCACATTACATTTACATATTTCGGCCGGACGGAATGCGACCGGAATCGCCCTTGTGACGTCACTCGTCTTTCAAGTGTGGCCTTCGGGAAAAACAGGAAGGTGCGTCTTTCTTAAAGGCTTTGTAATAGCCGTGGCTTGAATAACGCGTGGTCAGGGTGCCCTCTCGAAGGGAAGCAATGCGAGCCAATGGAGCGGCAAAGGAAAAGATAATAAACAGATTGAGAAACGGCTATAAAAAGCCACGCCACGCTCGTGTCAAAAGTCAGTTGGCTTGGTGAAAATGCAAGTGATCAGCTTTCCTTTGTCAGGATCAACTTAAGGCTAGAAGCTTTCCTACAAGTTTTCTTGAAAATATTTGTATTCATGATGTAGGTTAACCGACATTTTCTATCACTTACTTTTTGTGACTGTGTCAAGGATTATGATTTTCTATTTGGCCGATTAATAAAGATCTTTATGAATAATACGTCTCAACGATCACATGAAGCTACTCAACTTTAAACAATAATCATTGCCGTTTCTTTCGATAGTATGTGTCGATGCAGTCTTAGTTCAGAAGGGTAAAGGATACACAACATTATTTATTGCAGACAAAACATAACTTTGGTTCAGAAATACATGAATAATAAGTAGGCTTTCATAATATATACTAGCAGACATATAATAATAGATGCGTATAACATACATAGGTTGGGGCATATAGATATGCAATCATACATACGTAAAAACACATGAATACATAGACGCACCGCCACAGAAAGAATAGCAATAGCACAATCAAACGGATCCGACACAAACGATCTAGAAAACTTCAATAGGCCAAATGAAGAATGATAACAAACAGAGAGGAAAGAAATTTGATTTAAAAAAAGGAAAAGGATCATAAGGAAAAGGAAAAGGTTGGATCATATGAGATTTGAACCCTAGACCGTGGCACCGAATCGCCTTGCCGGTAGAAGAAGAGCATTCTTACTGACCAAGTCAAAACACTACCTTAACGAAATTAAATTGCCAAGGATCCATCTATGGAAAAGATGAAAAAAAAAAACGCAAGAAAAGCTAAAAAAACAAAACAAACACCAACCCAACCCAAAACAACAACAAAAAACCTAAAACTTACTTGAGGTCCATTGTAGGATGATCGGATATTCAAGGCTGGGTAACCCGTTAATAATAGTTTCCCGTTTTTCATTTTCCTTCTTGGTTTCTTATTTATTTATCTGTTTAATTAATTGATCATTTTGTTTCATTTATATCTTCATTTGTGAGTTCATTTTCTTCTTTTCACGTACTCGATTAATTAATCCATGATTTAAAGTGATTTAAATCTTCATAAGTTATGCATATCTGAATAACTAAAAGTTGACTGGATGGCTAATTAAGACCATGTATTTGTTTGAGAACGATTTACTTCTTTGACTTTAATGTACCCATATTCGTGATCACCCAAATTTATTGACAACTTGTTGTCAAAGGGTTAAATCAAGGTCAGGCCGAAATATACATGTGTTTCAAGTACTCAGAGGGTTAATGACGAATGTGTGCTGTTTCTGGCTTTCTTTATGAGTCTACCCGTTTGTCTCTAAAATTAGTATGCATATAGTGTTACATATGTGGGTGTATGACCACTACTGGCACGTATGTCTGGGTGTTTGTAAAAGTTGTGGAGCGTTGTTTCATATTTGCGTTTGGCCCTTTGCGTCTTTGACTTCACTTTGTTCTAGCGTTGGCCTTCGTTTTCCTTGTTTGAGATGACCAGCAATTCTGTCTTTCTTTCTCTCTGTCTGTGTACGGTTCACCTTTAAATGAGATTGCAGTCTGGTTAAAAAAATTGTCTCCTATATCATTCTCATTGTGGTTTTATATAATAACTCTTTTTTTCTTTGTTTTTCCCCAGCTCATCGAGTCAAAAGAAAGAAGTCTAAGAAAAGGAGTCGGGGATTTACTCTTCGCATCGTGACTATCTCTGTACTAGTTACCTCATCATCATTACTCACCCATATTCCCACCTAGTGGTGTATTCGGTACTCGAACCTTCCAGACTGTCCCAGCCGGCCTTGACCTGAAATTCATCATGACCCTACCTCCCACCATGGTGCCAACAATCTACGCTCGCCTTCCTTGTTTGCCGCCAGCGTCGGCAGATTTCGAAACCGTAATCAAGGAGCTGCGACGTTGTGACACGAACAGAGACCGATCCATTATCGACCAGACGGCCACACACGAATCTTCACGATCTCCCCGTGACTTCACTGAGACCAAATCCCAACACGGTCGACAGGTGTGTCAACGGGCCGGTAACCCCGGGCGGGGCATCCACATCATGTTCAGGCGACAGAACAGCACTCTTCAAGGTCAGCACTTTCAGATGCTCCAACCGCGATTCAAGAGGCAGGACAGCACCATGTCCTTCGCTGCCAAAAGACAGATACTGACCAAAGCGGAGTCGTGCAACGACTGTAGAGTCCGGCTCACCAAGAACGCCTACATGCGTCGTACCAACAGCGTTCTTGGAAGGAGCCAGGATAACCTTTGCAGGGGTTTGCCCCTCGAACGAATTATGGAGGCCAAGATTTGACTTTACTACTGATCATGGCTAATTGCTGGGTCAGTTCATAACGCAGAGCCCGATGGGAAGGAGAGCAAGAGCGAGACCAACGCCGCTGTAACTTCATATAACCTGATTTCGAGTCAGTCGATTAGCGGGAGCCGCTCGATGCTGGTAATAACAAAATACGATCAAAGAATCGAGATTTTAGAAAAGCCATATTACAGAGACTCTCTTATACATTTTGCTTTAGGAGGAACAGGTAAATATAAATATCAATGTGCAAGGAAACATTATTGTACGGATTAGAACAAGACGGTGAAACTAGTTCAGTCTGTAAAACGCTTTTCCTTTCAGGGCAAGGCTGTGTGACAAGTGCCATTGCTTTTTAGTTCTAGTCCCAATGGAATGAACATTTTCATGTCATGTATTTCTTTTTATTCATTCTTTCCTTTGTATTTTAACTAACACTCTTGCATAACACCTTCCATTTTCACATACTTCATATTCAATGCAGTCCAATTCAATATACTTTGTTCATCCCGAAAATGGTAAAAAAAAATGCGTACACGTTTAAAATACAATTCAAAAGGGGAAAACAATATTCATATGAAATTTAGATATTACGTAGAAAATACAAAATCATTTCATTGAAACGAATCTGTCATAATATAATTATATGGTCATATAAATTGTGATGCAATATAATGAATATATCGGCCGATGTAATCGGTAAAAGAAAAACAAGAAATCATATTGTCCATTTTTTCGAGAAGTTGTATGCCTGAGGGTAAACATGAACACAAATGACATTTCGTTCTTGTCTTTACCCATTGAATCTGTTATGTCCATTTTGTTCATTTAACTATGTGTGTGTTACGCAGATTTGTAGTATCTTCTTTTTATTGTACCAAACTTGTAAGTCCAGTTATCAACAAGTTCTTCAAAAGTATTGATTGCATTTGTGAATTGGTACGAGGACTTTATCATTCTGTCTAATTTCATTATGTCATCTTTCAAACTATTTCTTGTACAGCATAAGATCTTTAAAGAAAACAGTTATGAATGTTTTGTCTACTTAAAATTGCCATTTGACTTGTATGGGTATTTTAAGTATAAGCGGGCTATCCCACATTTTGGGCCTCAATGACTAGAACGCTAGTGGGTTGTCCCGAAGAACATGTAGGGATCTGGATTTGGTTTACTTCTATTATAATATGATGAAAAGTACAAAGGAAAATGAACCTAGCAAATGGAAATTGCTCCATGCGACATGGGACAGCCCACGGGCGCTGTTGGTGTCGAGAATCAAGGTATTTGAAAGTGTGGGATGGCCCGCTTGTACTTCAGAGCGTTCATTTGTAAACGGATTTAAGTGCCAGAACTCTGCTTACATCCTTGAACATACAAGTTGACTTCAATTTATAATTATTCTCATGTCATGTAGGGGCGCATCATCATATTTATTTAAGCTAAACTTGTTACCACTAATTAATTAATTGGTTGTAGATATTTGTACATTCTACCATGACTTCTAAATTTCATGATGTGGTGTTTCAACTGTAGTAATTTCCATTTTTGTTTGTTCAATAAACATGTTTGCATAATAAAAGACAACAATATTTGAGTTCATTCGTTTGGCAGACTTGATGGCATCGTTGGCTTTCATTCAATTCGTTCATTGACCCTCATTATTGCACAACCGCAGCCACGGCAGCAACTGCCGACCCTCCAACCACCACCACCACCACCACAACCACGGACTCTCCCACCTCATAACCATGGCCCAAAATCACGAAAGTGTCACTAATTAAATATGATTATTGTTAAAGATATAATATTTGAAACAACGAATAATTGCCAATCAATGAAGATTTACAACAACAAGTTTACAAACCTAGTGATCAAAAGCTAAACTACAAGTCTAATACTATTAATAAACATGATAAACACTTAAGTAAGACCTGATATTGAAACATACATTCGTATTAATATGGCCAACGTGGCACCGTAGCATTGCGGATGCAGGTTGGAAAAAAGTCGTAATGGCAGACCGAAATTTGGGGAACTGAACATCAACATTACAGGAACAGATCATATGTCAGCCCAATTTGACAGTTGAAACCAGCTGCTCTTGCAATTTCCAATCCAACCATAGAAGAATCTTATTTGGGGCCCGTACAACTTACTCCACAACAAATCAATCCATAATAAAGCTGAAAGAGGAAAAGTCCTCAAAACAGTAGCAGCAATATTATCAGGTATGGAAAGATACGATCAAATGGACACTTTAAAGTACAGACGGTCCATCCCTCATTTTCAAATAATATAAATATGTTGGATCTGAGCAGCAAGAGCGCCCTTGGGCTGACCCCAGTCACATGATGCAACTTCCATTTTCCGGGTTCATTTTTTGGTTTTGATCATAGAATAAAAGAAAGTCAAAGTGAAACTCCTTCATGTGACTGGGGACAGCCCACCAGCGCTCCAATTATCGACACCCAAATGGGTTGAGGTGTGGCATAGCCGGCTTGTACTCAAAGTGTCCAAATGAGTTGAGGTGTGGCATAGCCGGCTTGTACTCAAAGTGTCCAAATGGGTTTTATGTGTGGCATAGCCGGCTTGTACATTAAGTGTCCAAATGAGTTGAGGTGTGGCATAGCCGGCTTCTATGTAAAGTGTCCACATGGGATGAAGAGTGGCACAGTCAGCTTGTACTTAAAGTATCCAACTTGCCTTGTCACTTAATTAACTATACATTTCTATCGTAAAACAAGTCCGGGCCTTTCACCGACAAAGACACACATGATATAAAATAACTTTGCATCATTTGGGAATTTTGACAAAAAGGGCACACTGCATTACATCCATATGGCATTCTGTCGTGAATTTGATTACAACATGACGAGCTCTCCACTACATTTTGACTGGCGAAAAATAAAAGAGCATGCATTACTCATTACAAGATGATCTCTCATAACGTCAATGCTTAAGGCGTGGGACCAAAGTAAAGAGAATTGCCTTGACCAAAAACGGCATGAATAGATTATGAAATTCACGGCTTGTTGGTCAAACAGCAGTAGGATATTATGTTCATCACAGAGACATAGTTACAAAAGGATGGCGATGACCCAACCGTATCTGCTATGCCACCTGCAAAATATTTAGCCAAATCGGTTCCAAGAGAAAGTGGGAGAGATGAATGTGGCATTGCCTTGTTTTACAAAAATCTCTCATATTTTGATTTTATGTGTGTATATCGAACGCCGGCAAGTGGCAAACACAAACTGCCAATCGCTGAACTTCTTAAGACTAAGGAAATAAAAATTCTGCTTTCCTACATATCTGCGACTCCAGGGATGCCAATCATAATAGGCGATATTGATATCCACTTTATTAAGGAAACAGATGGCACGACAGATTAATAGACATGCTTTACCAACCTTCAATGAATCAACTCATTCCCGCATCAACATACCTAATGGGCAATACTTTAGACTGGATGGTCGTGAGAGAAAGCGATGCAACGCTTTTTGATGTTAATCTAAGCGATGTAACATTTACTAATCATAAATTGATAAACGTTGGAATTATTGTCACTTCACCTGAAAGGAAAACGAAAATTGCAACATCACGTAATTTAAGATCTATTGACATTGTGGCGCTTAAGAATGACATACAAGAGGAACTGTCCCGGTTTGACAACGAAACCGATACGTTAGCCGATACTTGAAATTCGTCTGTTAAGAAGGTATTAGACAAACGTGTACCTGAAAGGACAAGGAAAATACGCCATCAGAAATTGTCACCCTGGTACACGGTAGAGGTGATGACAGCAAGGAGAAAAGGGAGGAAAGCAGAAAGGCTTTGAAAGAGGAGACACCATCAACGTCACTGGGCGGCCTTCAAGGATTAAATGGCAAACTGAAGAAAAAAACATGATTATTTAGAGAGGTTTCATCAAAGTCTGTAAAACAATTGTTCTCTATGTGATGAATTGTTGGGTAAATCAACCATGACTTAATTGCTCACCATTATAAATAAATAAAAACTGGTTTTGACAGGTTCGCCACTGTTTTAATGGTAAGGTCGAAAAGATTCCAGGAAGTTTAGATGGGTTTGATTTAAACAAAAAAAAAAAAAATCATTTAGTGGTGAATATCTTGAAATTTTTCAGCTTGTATCTGAACAGTTTATAAAAAGTCTCATGATGAAAGCACCAAAAACAAACAAACAAGTAAAAAAAAAACAAAAAAAAAAAAACCGACAACAACAACAACAAACAAACAAAAAACAAAAACAAAAACAAAATAAAACAAACAAACACCAAAAACCGACAAAACAAACAACAAGACAATCAAACAAAAATCGTGTGAACCGGATCCTCTTCCAGCGCCGATCATAACATCATGACAATGTATTGATGAACCTATCTCTGTAATCACTAAAATAATCAATGGAACATCCTTGTTTCAAAAATGCAATTGTTAGACTTATTCTAAAAAAGCCCTCCTTAGATCAAAATGACCTTGGAAATTACTGACCAGTCAATTAAATCGCTATTATACAACTTAAAATGGTGTTTAAATTGAACTATCTTATTACCTTTCAAATTGCTTATTACCAACTTACATTGATGTATCACTTAAAAACTATATTATTGTTTTTTAAATCGATTATAACCAACTTCTAACAATGTTTCAGTTAAAACTGTGTTATTGTCTATGAAATCGCTATAAACTACGCCTTTTAAATCGTACACTTACAGCTTAAAGTGATGTTTTCGTTAAAAACTAATTGTCTTAAATTGCTCGCCCTTTACGATCTATTGAATATTTATTGTAAGATACATTAAAATATTCTTTGTTTTATAAAATGGAATGTAAAGCGGTTTGAATCCATCCATAATGGGGTAACATGATCGAAGCGCCTTTTATTATTATTATTATTATTATTATCATCATCATCATCATCATCATCATCATCATCATCATCATCATCATCATCATCATTATCATCATATCATCATCATCATCATCATCGTCATAATCATCATCATCATCATTATCATCATTATCATTATTATTTTTTCTTTTTTATGATAATGGATCATTTTGACCTACTTACTCATAATAATATGCACTCTTTGGCATGGCATCATCCCGCGTCATAGTAATTAAAGAGACCTTTTAATTACAAGATTTACAGTATGCCATATATTATAGTTTAAGTTTTACAATAAGTATATTGCTTTATAAATGACTGGGTATTGGAATTGCAATAAAGCTCTAAGTCTTGGGCTCCTGTTGAATCTCCTAGACTCCTTATGTCACACCCTTCAGCCTGTCAGGGCAATGGATATAAAAACCCAACTCACCTCTTGTCTAGATCTAGATACATTATCGTAATAAAAATCCAGTTTTCTCCAACCTAAACGTATTTCCAAGTCAGGATTATCCCACTGGTGACAGACAACGCCCTGTATCTACCTCATTAAAATGCCAGCTGTATTTCAAATCACGCGTTCTGTCACGTCTGATAACGCAGTTCAACTACCCACTCACCAATTGGACTGCTTTCAGTCTCTTCTTCCCTTTCATATCCTTGTCTATTTAACCAACCCAGTAACATCTCTTTATCAAACGCATATAATGAATATATTTTTGATCTGCAATCATTGTTCTATGTTGCTAAAAAAAAAATCAGGGCCATTTTCATGAAACACCATTCACAAAAATTAAAGCCTAAAAATTGGTTAATTTAAAGATGCTTTTGTTGTGTTTTTTTTTAAAATATCATTTATACCATGGAATATGGGTGATCTTTAAACTGTTTTGAGTAATATGTCTATTTTACAACTTTGAGTAGGCCCGTATTTGTGCGCCAAATATGCCCCTGTTTGGTCAATAAGATAAATCATAATATTTTACATGTGGTTCCCAAATTAACTCTATAACACACCCAGCAAATAGCCTCTTATTAAAAAAAAAAAAAAAAAAAAAAAAAAAAAAAAAAAAACAAGCCCCTGTTTCTGTCTACGTTTGGTCAGGTTTTTCAATGATCTTTGCAGAATCGTTTTGAACACTATAGAAAAGTTAAACAGTGTCCTCAGTAGTGTAAATATTAAAAGAGAGAAGAAAATTCCCCTTTTTTATACGCACAGGGAAATTGGTATTTTGATTTGTAACCGAAAACCTATTGCCAGACTCAAGAGCAGCGCCGCAAACAGAGACAATTAGTGAAAATAACCTTGCCAAAGGGTTAAATCACATTGTCCGCTTGCAGATGCAAACCCAATTTACAACAGCTAGTTGTTCCACTGTGACCACAGTGTAGTCGTTAGTGTTCCTATCCGTCACGCTGGAGACTGGTTCGAGCTCCGCTGGGGAAAACAGTGATCTGTCCTTTTTGTTTAATTAACTTTTCGGCCCATTTTCCGTCCCTGTGTGTTCTTTATATTAATTTTCCCTGTTGCTTTTAGTTTGAGGCCACGCCTTGCATCCGGACACTTCCGGTCTCTTTCATGTCTTTTTTAAAATAGGTTTTCGCCTTTGGTCTTCGTCGTCCTCTTTTCTTATCCATGTACCCTGTATGTTTGTTCAAGTCTTTTTCTTTCTGTCTAAACGGCCAATCGCCCGTCTCCGATGGACATTAATCCTGCTTAACACAAGAAAACAAAGTGGGGAAATAATTATGATTTTAAATCAAGACCACGATCGAACCGCTGTCCCCCACCAGTGAGCTATCCGCACTCCCTCAATGACCAAGTGCCTTACTCACTCACCAAAATTACTGAAATCATGGACAGCTCCTTTTTGCTCTATACCTCCGTTCCTGCTTCATTCTGCCTTGGGTGGACAGGATGCATTATTCTATTAAATTCCATCATTCATGAATGCCTTTATTCAACTGCTATTACTCTTACCCAGTTCTTGCTGTGTCGTAATGGACAATGTTTATTATTAACCATACATCATAACACACATAGGTTAAGGACAAGTTTTAAAAACTCGCCTGCAGATTGCCATCATACTCAACATTAAGCCATTGGCACTGCGTGATATACCAGTAGTAAATGTTGGATTTGGTTTAAAAGGAGTGGGGACATGGAAAAAGACAAACACATCAGGCCTGGCCCAGGTGAAGGGCTGCCTACATTGGAGTGGGGACATGGAAAAAGACAAACACATCAGGCCTGGCCCAGGTGAAGGGCTGCCTACATTGAATCCCCCGTGGCACAAAACTGGGATTGGTCTTTAACAACAAATAAAATTGCCTTTGGGAAGCTTGGGTCACCTTATATAGGCAGGCACCCGACTATTACTACACCCAACCACATCAAACACCTCTTTAACACACACGTTCTTTTTCTAATCCCCAGTCAATCCCATTTCCTCGGTTGCAGTGGGCAAGAGTCGACATGGGGAAATCCGCAATGCAACACCCGAGAAAGTCAATCACTTTCCATTTACAAGCAACTTTCAATCGCTTTCCACTTACGTTCCCGCCCCGAATGACTGTGACCCCTTTTCCTATCACCATTGACTTTGTTCTACCATAGACTGATAGTCTCACGTGTGTTGACATTCACCTTGGCACGTTTTACTTACAGGGCGGACTGAGACAACGAGACTACCAACGCCAAGAGTTACAGACACGGCCTGATGATTAAAGAGCGTGGTTTCAAAGAGGACCCTTAGCTCAGTCACTGATACATCGTATCATATCATATATATTAAAGGTGCCTTGAGTCTCAGACCTTTAAATCAATTCAATTGCCACAGTCCTCAATAAAGATATATCTCAAGTTGGTCCTACCCTAACATTCAAAACGCTGAGCGACCTTGAACATCTGAGATCGATTGCTCAAAATTGTAAGGATTGAAATAAGCTGACCAAGAAGATCACCGAAATTGCTGAGGCGTCCTACTCGATTGAGCAAGATGCGAAAAGCAATTAAGTCAAGTAAGTCTTGAAAATACTCCTTCAATTCCAATGTAAAAATATACGGAAAACTTGCAATTCAAATACCTAGGTGCTTTAATCACGAATGAATGGTCAATCACTCGAACAGGTGGAGCAATTCAAATACCTAGGTGCTTTAATCACGAAAGATGGGTTATCAAACCAGGAAATAAAATGAAGAATTGCTCCTGCCACTACAGCTATGTCAAATCTTTAAAAAAAAATGGAAAAGCAAAACCAATCTTGCTACTAAAATGAAATTAGATAAATCTCTTTTCACCTCCATCTTTCTCTACAGCTGTGAGTCTTGGATCCTAACAGCTGATAACAGAAAGAAAATCCAAGCTTTTGAAAGATCCTTGACATTTCTATTAGAGAACATCGAAATATGTCCAGGACGAAAATGAGGCTTCCGCTAGACCACAAGGA
Organism: Plocamopherus imperialis; assembly: GCA_039654505.1. Classification (NCBI taxonomy): domain Eukaryota; kingdom Metazoa; phylum Mollusca; class Gastropoda; order Nudibranchia; family Polyceridae; genus Plocamopherus; species Plocamopherus imperialis. The sequence continues at coordinate 12,178 of JBCHJU010233102.1, forward strand.
CATCTGTTGACAACTGTCAAGAGGAGAATCCTCTCTTGGTATGGATCTTACACCAGACATGACGGTTGATAGTCTTTTGAAGACCATCACACTATGCGTAAGTTGAAGGCAGCAGTGAAAGGGACCGACAAAGAAAAAAAATTGACCGAAAACATCAAAGAATGGGCCCAAATACAAGCAGACTAACTTAGAAAGGACAGCGCAAAACAGAACCACGTGGAGGGAATTGTCAAACTCTTCAGTCTAACAACACCCAACCCCAGCCCTGCCCTCTCCTTTCCTCCCCGACGATGCAAGTCAAGGGATGAGTGAGTGAGTGATTGTTGGGGTGATGAAACGCGCGACTAATATATCTGAATCAAGCCCGTTTCTAGTTAGATATATTATTATATAATATTATATTATTATATATAAGATAAGCCAATGTCTAGATCTAGATCTAGATCTAGATCTAGATCTAAATAGAATCTACTCACATAGGAAATGAAATTGAATTTCTAGACACAGATTAGCTGTGGCAAACACACACACACACACATCATATCTGTACCATCATGAAACTAAAAACAATACAATGAAAGTGAAAGTAGATTTAAGTGCAATCGCTCACCGGGGAATTCCGATCCTAAAGAATTCCCGATTCTAAGTACCACATTGAAATGGCCGCCGGTGCGTTCAATTTGTCCCATGAGTTTCCTTATGTGCCTAGTCCAGTTATATTGAATGCGTCCATGTTTTAAATAGAGACAAAATTCACTTGTTTCTTTTCATCACTCAAATGTGTCTTTTTTGCAGTATCCACTGTATTCATACACAATAAAATTGTAAATTATTTTTAATAGAATTTCTTGAATTTTAATCCGCCAGACTCACTCTTGTTCCATTTTTGTTTCCACAGAGATATTTACCATGCTACCTCCTACAAGTGAGATTTTTATTTTATTGACCTTTTTTTGGTGTTCTCATTGTTATTGTTGTTGTTGTTGTTGTTGTTTACTTTTTTGTTTGGGCTTTTGAGTAACTGCATGCTTTTTGTATTTGTTTTTCTCTTTTTTTATATGTATTTTCAAATATCAATATGGATCCCCATTCTGGATACCTAGTGTTACTTATTTTTATGTGATTTATTTTTTTCAAACAGATTCCTGCAACAATATGTTGATCTTACTTTTCTGTCATTCCTGACCACTTTTTTTCAGACCTAATCAATTTATTATTTTCATTTTTACTCAGTAATTTAATATTTTGTTAATAATTACACGGCTAGACTAACATCTCCATGCTTTGTGTGTGTGTGTGTGTGTGTGTGTGTGTGTGTGTGTGTGTGTGTGTGTGTGTATTTTATACTGCATTTATCACGTTGATTTCACTTTTATACATTTTTTATACAAAAAACAAAGTGAGAATGTTAGCTTAGGAGAAGTATTTGATTTGAAAAAATTTCCGACAGAAATATAATCTTTTACATTTGTTACATGTGCTGATGATATTTTTATGAATAACTCTCCACTCCGTTGTGATGGGGCTGTTTTCATTTTAAACCTATTTCTCTACACTTTTACTGTGATCCTTATCATTCTCAATCAACCATATATTCATTTTATTCTGTCCTTATATTTAAAATAATTTTTTCAACTTTTCTTTCTGTTACATTTTGTCTTGTTAAATCAAACACCCACTCAAGTTACCGTAATTTTTTTCATCTCTTAAATTCAAGTCAACCAGCAACTTGCTTTTTGAATGAATGAGTTTCTCATTTACTTAGATTTTTGATGCTTCCTTTTACACCAACACGCATTTCAAATAATTTATTCTTATCTTCTGAATGAATCAGCTACTCATTATTTCTGCTATTTTTTAATGTTGAAATTCATTCATTCAATCATAGATCTTCTTATTTTTGTTGCAAATTGTATCAGCTAAAATAAGATAGTCTCCTATGATTGCTGTTTGTTTCTTTCTTTCAGTTAATGACATATTTTTTCTATGATCTTTATCTTATTATTTTAAGTCAGTTAACCATTCAGCTTTTTAATTCTGCTAACCATGATTATCTTTAAAATCAATCACTCTACATTGACAGTGATTATTTCATCTTAAATTCTTTTATAATTCAACTAGCCATTCGACTTCCCCATGAGGCATTGGATCAATTACTCAATTTTATTTGGAATGTCCTTTTTTAAAATAATTTGATATCAGTTTCACCCATGTTGCCATCTTTTTCTTTTCTTTTATTCATCATCATTTATTGTATTCTGTCACTCTTATTCAGTCATTTCACTTTCAATCTCATTCAATCCCAATTCATGTAAAATGCATCAAAGGTAGTGAAGACTCAAAACAGAAAAGTAAATTAAACAACACCAAAATCAAAATGCTAAAGCCAATTATTAGCAATTGCTCCGTGGTCAAGGGGTAGACAATTCGCTTTGCAAGTGTGAGTTCCTTCGGGGCGGTACATGGTATAAAGTTGAGTCCTTAGAAAAGGCTCTTTACACACATTTTCTCACCCCATTCGTGTGTAAAATGAGGAACCTGGCTGTTAACATCATTGTCCCAGTCCGGAAATTTGTACTTCCACCTAACAGGTGGACTGTCTTATCCTATAATGCTTCGCAGTTGGTTGGGGACCCTTGTAAAGTGCTTTGAGCATAATAATATAAAGTGGATATTCCACTAAATACAAAAGCTCAACTTATTTTTCTTTTTTTTTTCTTTCTTTTTTTCTATTCAGCAAATTAATGGAAATACTTAGTTCAACTAAGCATCTCAGCTATTTTGAAGATTAGAATGAAGCATAAGACTTCATCAGTCTCTACTTTTCAAGCTTTAACTTGATCTTGTAGTTTCTGTCAGTAAATAACCATTCCTGTTCATCAACTTTGGCAATGACTATAAATCAATTAATCAATCAGTCATTCATTCAGCTAGTATTTCCACTGTAATTATTATCTTTTTATAATCATTCATTTCACCCATTTGCCAAGTTCCCATTGATTTTTGTATTAGTCTGAGTCAGTTGACTTAAAGTAAAAGTCATTAATCACAGTGTCTCTTTCTGTCTCCCTCTGTCTGACTCTCTCTCTCTCTCTCTGTCTCTGTCTCTATCTGTCTATCTATCTGTCTATTTGTCTGTCTACCTGTGTGTCTGTCTGTCTCTCTTTCTCTCTTTCTCTCTTTCTCTCTTTCTCTCTCTCTCTCTCTCTCTCTCTCTCTCTCTCTCTCTCTCTCTCTCTCTCTCTCTCTCT
>JBCHJU010234212.1:0-15411 GCA_039654505.1 Plocamopherus imperialis
ATATGATGGTGTGTTCATCTCTAATATGATGGTGTGTTCATCTCTAATATGATGGTGTGTTCATCTCTAATATGATGGTGTGTTCATCTCTAATATGATGAGACTGCACTACACACCAATGTCCATTATAGACACTGGTCCATATGACAAAAATGTTAAGTCTTAACCTTCACTGACACCCACTTGTATGTGACGACCGTGTCCTTAGTAATATTATTATTACAGTTACTCTACTAAACGACAATCTTCTAGCAGAATGAAACAATGAAAAGAGAGAGGATGGAAAAACTGGCGGATTGATTATCGTTATTTTGTCTGTCTAGTCTTACAACGTGAATAGGTAGCATTTTCCTGGACACCGCCGATGATTAATCTGGTGGGGATGCAGTTTATAAGAGAGCCATTATGGTTTTCAAGATATGATGACCTGAAAAGTTCTATGACTTTAGACTGATGCATTGGGTCAAAGAAGAACAAACAGTAACAAGGACAAATCTAACCATATTCTTAATTAATTAAGAACATAATAAGTAAGTTGATAAAAACAGTGATTTAAGTGGATTAAGATTAACATAATCAGAAAAGCTCAAATGACAGAGTATGGTAAATAGAATAGGGACGTCTACCATTGCGTAAACCATGTTGCTCTTGGTCGCATACACGGACAACACCAATCACCCTAAATTCTACAAATATGACACGTTATTTTGGACAACATCAACCCCGTTTTCCTAAGAGTAGGTACTCAACTGTACTAATCACATGTGATACTATATTTCATGACATTGGACATTGTCATATATAGACATTTATCATTATCATTATCAACAAAAGTGGTCATGATGAGGTAAAAGATGGTAATGACGATGATCACAATGATTTGGGTGATGGATTCAATCAACGACTGGATCAAGACTCATAAAGCTATACATGCACAACAGATAATCACAGAGTAAAGTAGAGGAGGTGGCTACGGTCAACACTATCTAGCCATAATTCAACAAGCAACACGTTATGTAATGGCTAGTCTAGTCACAGTCAGTCTGTGCCTGGTTTCTCTACTTAATGTACTCGCTAAGCTCAAAACACTTACAAAGACAACAGTGATAGAGAAAAACTTTTGACAACAAGAATTGTGTCCTAATTTTCAACTACTGTTTGCTTGTGTATGTGTGTCAACAATTTCTAGATTCTAGTCATACTTAAAAATTAACATCTCACTACAATTGTGGTAACAATATTTTTTCCTGTTCATTGTAACAACTACAGTGTAGATTTAAGTCAAACTCTAAAAACTGTTACATTTTACAAGACATGTGAAGAAAGTGACACCAGAATGTAATGCTACAAGTTATTTCAATTTAAAATCATGGTGGCATGGAATACTGTTTTTACATTGAATCATGATACATCATGCATTGCACTTGAAATTAGTGTGAGGACATACATGCATATGATGAAGAATGCAACAACCAATAATACAATTCTATGAATGTTAATTAAAATGGGTGAATCAAGCTTGAAAATGTGTTAAAGTGAACCACACTCACTTCCCTACAGCCCATCAGAAAGCTGTACCTAGAATGTCGGTATGACCCAATGGCATGCAAACCATGAAACTCACACAAACAGCTGGTAAAACATGGATGGGCGTAAAAAGGAATGAGACGTGGATGAGGACAAATGTTGCTGAGCACACCCCTAAGCCCCCATCCCCTTTCCCCTGTCCCAAGCATCTAAACACCAATAGCTTGAGGGAGACCAATGGGAAGGCCAGCATGAACCACAACTAGCCTGTCCTGCCTGCCTGCCTGCCTTCACATACTGATCAACTCCCTTGGAGTGGTAATATGATAATGATGACAGTGACAGTAAGAGTAATACACATGAGCACTGTTCCTCTCATACTGCCAATTTACTTAAGTGGCCAACATGGTATCTCATCTGATATTAATACTAACCCAAGGTCAGGGAGGGGTGACAGGGGAAAAGGTTAAAAAAAAAAAAAAAAAAAAAAAAAGTAAGCCTCTACTTCTGACTTAGCCCATCAACATGCATGTGGCATGCCCTTCCACCATGAAAAATTGCTGGCCACTGCATGGCTGGCAGATGAACATGACAGAGGAAGAGAAAAAATGGATAACATTGGCAGAAATTTCAGTGAAAGAAAAGCTACAAACCAAACAAAAACACCCATATTCCACCCATGTACATAAATATATAAACTCCTCATCGTCACACTGTAAACCATTTTTAAATATACATAAGTCCCTCAGGATAGCAAGACTTTCATTAGATGCAGGCCAAATAAAAATTTAAGTTAACCATAATGATGATGATGACAATGATGTTGATGATGATGATGATGACGACGACGATGATGATAATGATGAAATTATACATAAGGTGATTAAAATCAAACATGTTTTATAATCAATTGTCCGATTCAGCAAACATACATGAAGAATGAGACAGACTAGGTTACAAAATAATCATCACTCTTGAAACATTCAAACAAATAACAGTAGGGTGGGTGGGGAGAGAAAATGGCTAGAAGGATCCAACCAAATTATCCCCTATGGCCCCATAAAGCCAGCTGTTACCTATAAATTGCAGGGATAGAGGAGTGGAGAGACTTCAGCTTTCCAGCAGTTGAACTCCTGTCCATCACTACCTTACATTCCCAAGCCATAACAAAACAGGTTGCCCACTCATGACAGAGTCAAACAGAACAGGTGATGCGTCAGTCTACTTTGAGATATGACTTAACTCAAGACATCTTGTTTTTTAGATGTGGTCGAGCATTCTTTCCACAGGTGAATTTTTAAAAAACTGTTTAGGTGGCTACATGATCAAAGAATATACATTGAAAAATCTATGGACTCAACACCCCTTGGGCAAAGTAAATATGCAACACGAACAAAAAATTCCAGGTTAAGAGTTCTGAGCATCCTGAAAAAGGCCAGGGCTTGCTTTACTTTGGTACCAAGATGATGAAGATACCAATTCATTTCCAAAAAATCACAAATTGAATAGTGAGAGAGTTGAATGCTAATTTTGAGAAAATGACAATTTAGTTTGAGGAACTGTTGTCTCTGATGGAAGGAACAAAAAGCATTGCATAATTTTTTCTGTTCGTGTTTACCTATGATAGATTGATTTGTCAAACAGTACGATTTTGGTGCTTTCAAAACTTTTAAATAGAAGTCAACTTCTTTCACCTTGAGACTGCTTAACTCTTTGATTACTTAAAACTGCTATATCAGCTAAGCACAATTTAACTATGAATATAATGTGCCCATTTATCGGAATGAGTACAATCATGCTCATCGGGATGTATGGGCAAATTGTTGTTAAAAGAGTTAAATTACCAATTTTAATGCCAATACATCTGTAGTAAGCAGACACAGAGTTAATGAACTCTGGCAAAAAGCAAGTCCCATGATAATATTTATGACTGACTACACACATGGATTGAGTAGAATTGTGTGTGTGAGAAAATCTACAAACTTTTTAAAACTATCACAAACCAAATATATGGACTTCTCCTGTCCTCTTGTGACCTTTATCAATTAAAGAAACATATTAGCAGTATGTGCAGGTTATGCAACTCCTATCAGAGAAAACAATGATTTCTGTTAAAAAATATGATCATATTATACAGCCAGTGTTCTGAAACAAAATTGTCAGAATATTTTTGCCATAAAAAATGTAGCTAAAGTCACATAAAAAAATTCTTTAAAAAATGTCCATCTCCAGGGCATTGACCAGTATTTTATTTGAAAAAACAAAAAATAAATAGAATTTTTTTAAAAAAGTCGTTGCAATAATGGTCTGGTCCAGTTTTTAAGTGAGAGAAAAAGATGAAATCATAATTTCAAACAGGAATGAGATTTCAGGGAAAACAAGAAGCCAAGGACAGCCCAAAACCAGGACACATGTCATTTGATTTGAACAGTACAGAAGCTGCCAAAATACAGACTAGGAAATTTGCAAGGCAACTCAGAAAGTCAATGAAAGACTGCTTAGGAAAAAAAAAGTAAGAAAAAAAAAAAGAAACATAATTCAAACAGTCAGAATGTAAAAGAAGAAAAAGGTGAAAGTAACAGATTCATCTGGTGATGAATCAAACCCAAAGAATGAAAAACCCAAATGTGAATCAAACCATACTCTCACAGAAATGGTCACTATATAAATTAACACATTTGTTGATTAAACATCAAAAATATAAATTGGGTGAACCTCAAAAAATATTCTGAACTATTTCAACTAAATGACCTTGGATTTGCATAACAATCTGCGTAGGCCTAGTCTAATCTAACATTTTGAGATGGATGTTTTCAGAACAAGGTTTCTCCGCCAATCCAATGGCTAATGATACATTAAGGTTAAAGCTCACTGAATTATTGCTTTTGGCCCTTCCTGTAATTATCTATGAGAGGAATGAAAATGAGAAAAAAATTCCAAAAGAAAATGAAATCCACACTTGCAAAGTGCTTTGTTTTATATGTGAGCCTTTAATGAAATTGAGAGGGGAAAAAAAATCCACTGTCAAGTTGATTCTGTAAAAACAAGATCTATATAATGATGATGATGATGATGATGATGATGATGATGATGATGATGATGATGATGATGATGATCATGATCATGATGATGATGATGATAATAATAATAATAATCATACAAAGTGTAATAATAGTGAATAAACTTTGAAATACTAGTCAGCATAATTCTTTATGATGTAAGCACACCTGTTTGTAACCATATAAAGCAACACATGCCTTGGACAAAGAAGAAAACAGTCAACATATCATTATCATTAAAAGCCATGAAAAACAATCTCAGAGAACCAACTGGAGTGAAAGGGCAAGCCATACACGTCAAGAGAACGCAGACATGGGGACATTTTTTTTTCTTTTTTTTTTTTTTTTGAATGTTGAAAGTGGTCATGATAAGGTATTGATAAACACAACATGGAAATCAAAACAAAAATCCTCAATCAAATATCAATGAATTTGAAAGACTGCATTTTGCAAAGAATAATAATTAGCACATCCATCGGCATCATCATAAAAATTACAATAACAAAAACAGTAATAATAAAAATAATATCAATAATAGTATTAAAATTAATAATAATAATGATAATAATAATAATAAAAATAATAATAATAATAATAAAGTGAACAACTGTAAATATTTCAAACGCAGGAATTATAAGTAAGCTCTCTCTTTATGAAAGACAGGAAAAATGAAACTGCAAAAAAAAAAAAACCAAACAAAAAAACAAAAAACCCACAAAAAAACAAAACAAAACAGGATACACGCCCAAATAAAAGCTCCAAACTTGACAACACATACACTGTGATTCTAAATACATAACTACCCCAAAACATTCAAGTCATGGTGCATGAGAGACAAAATACAAAAAAAACAACAAAAAAACAAAAACCAACAGAAAACAAAAACAAACATATCAAAGACATTTTTCAATGAGACTCGGCCATTTTCAGTAAAAGTAAATTCTGTGTAAAAACTGTGTTGCCATACCTTATCTCTTAATCTTTTACTGTTGCTATGGACTGATTAATGTCCACTGTATGATTTAAGTCTATCTGACTTTTCTTTCTCACCCCCTTTAAGTCTCAGGCTCCCATTCTAGCCACTATATCATGTTTCATTTATAAGTTTTGGCATTGTATATCACATGTTATAATAATACAACTTTTTTTTTATTGTTTATAAGAATAATGATTTTTGCAGAAACAAGGTCGTTTTCATGTATAAAAAACAAACAAACAAACAACAACCCCAGAGCCTCGGCTTTTGCTTGATTTCCAAAAAAATAATCCCAACAAAAACAACAAAAAACAACCATCTCATATCACATGAATATTCAAACAGGCAGCTAATAAAGATTTCAAAAAGTAATCACTTGACACAGCCATTCATAGATAATAGTTCCAGTAAATAAGATGCTTTAATCATCATTAGTATGAATGACCATGTAGTGATAAAAATAGTTCAGATTAAAGTTCAATTTACCCAATATATAAACTTTAAAGTTTTAAGGAAGGTGATTTTAAAAATAACTTCGTTTCACCACATGAATGAATAAAAATGAACTGTTTAATTCCTCCTTGAGTGACTGAAATATTTGCAAAAAACATGTATGTAAGCATCTCAAGGAAAAAAGAGATTACTAAAATCAAAGGAGTAGAATGGTGTAACATGAGACTGACATGAGTTTACTCATATAGCTAGATTTGGGTCCAGGTCATTTAACAAAAACTCAACAAAGTAATTTAACAAAAACTCAACAAAGTCAATCAGCAATAGACCAGATATGCAAGAAATGATGGCACTCAAAACAAGAAATAATGCAAACAGATGTAAAGACAGTTTTTATGGAATGATGGTACCGACGATTGTGATGATTGTGATGACGTTGCTAATAATAATAATAATAATAATAATAATAATAATAATAATAATAATAATAATAATAATAATGAGGATGATAACATGGCTATTATTATCAGTTTTTAAAGTTGCCAAGAATATAAAATTACTATATGCTATAATTATCTTTTTACAACTGAAAGAAAATTGTCAGAAATAAGAGAAGATATTACTTTTCACTAAACTTAATTTCAGACAAGAAAAAAAAAAAAGAAAAGAAACAAAACCAAACAAGAAACAGAAATGAATGAGCTTTGATATATCTAATTGAAAATTTTATATACACACTTATTTGATTTCAACCTAAAATATATGGGAAAAAACCCAACAACGTGTAAAAAACAAAAACAAAACAACAAACAACACAAAAAACAGAGCAAAAAAACAAAAACCACAAAAAAACCCCAGCAAAAAAACAAGCTCTGAACAAAATCCAAATAAAGCAAAAAAATCAACAAACAAAACAGTCAACTTGAAATACATGTACTTCCACTCTAAATATATATATATACAGTAGTGATAAAAAATAACGTTACATTTTTGTTTTTTTATACATGTCAAGCATGCTCTTTAAAACAATAAGTGTTATATATCAAATGAAAGAGAAATGGCAGACTAATCTGAAAATCACAGTTTTATTGAAAGTCAAGACTCCATCTCTATACAATAAACATTGCAATGAAAAAAGAAAAAAATCATCACTTGGTAAATGACTTTCTCTGGCTTAGTATTTTCTGGATCCGCCTTTAGCATCCATCAAATGCCTCACTCGTCGTCGTCTTATCTACGTTGTGGAGCTGATGATAATTTCTCCGGGAATCTCAGCCCATATTCTACTGACTGTAAAGAAAGAGTTGATCGTTTTCTCTGGAAATCGGACACTGCTTTAAGCGCCCTCTTCACCAGAGATAACATCTTTTCCATGTGGCTCGCATAAGGTGAAAGTGATGCCCAAATAAGAGTTTCTACATTGCTGTCTTGCAAAAAACAACAACTGAGTAGCGGAGCGTTGTCATGGGCTATGATGTCAAGGTTGTTCCCAGGGTTGATGAAAGGAGTGGCGTGTGCTTACTACACTGCGTTTGCTCCTTTGCAGTTGCAACGGCTGTTTTAAACGGACCCTCCTCATGAGCATGGGCGATTTCGTCATCTGCATTGGTAACGTGTGGCCTTCTTGGTCTCTGGAGATCTTTAACGGACCTGGTATAATCATCAATGCACTTTGACCGATAAGCTGACATTCGTGACACAAGGTTGAAAATGACGACCACTCTTTCAACACTAAACCCAGCTTCTAAATGTTCAATCAATCTTGCCCTTTCATCATAGCTCAATTTTGGCTTTTTTTGAATGATACCTGTTTTGGAGAGGCATTGCATTCTTCAAGTTTCAGAGAGAAACAAATTGTTTAAACAAAATGTAAATCTGGCAGAAAGCTATGAGACAACCAGTAGAAGTCAGTTCTGTGTTCATGAACGTGCAGAAATGTGCAATTTTTTGGAAAAATTGCCTTGGTGTGCAGACCATAATGTGAAAAATAATTATTTTACTTTTTCCAAAGTGGGATCACTAGGTGTTTGCATTCAAATACTCATATCTCGCTTACAATGATATGTACATGAATGTATTTGATACCATTGCTTGCAGAATTGAATTACCTTTCACATGATATATATCATAATTTATTTTGATGCACATTGGTAGACAAAGTGAGCACAACAAAAATGTAACGTAGCTTTTGATCACTACTGTATATCTATATTGACTGTCACTCAGAATCACATACAAGCATCATATCACACAAGCTAGCACAGATTGTCTGGGGGATTCTACAAACCATTTTAAAAAATAAACAAAAGTAAAAAGCATTGACTCAGTTCAAAATTAACATTTACACAAATTTCATTCCAACAAAAGTAGAGAAAATTCTTGAAATGTTGGGAAAAGTAAAAATCTGCTCACATTTACAAAGATGGCTAAAGTATTGACATGAATAAAATGCAAATTGTGAGTTATCAATTTTTTGTTTTTAAAGGAAGGATAATAATATAGTTAGGCAGGAAACAAACTTTAACTTTGAACTTGTCAACAATGTATGGGAAATTTTCCATTATTTTAGACAAGAAAATAACTTGGTTGAGAAAAAGTTGGTTCTATTTGTGAGCACAAAATCAACATGTTTAAAAAATGTTAGAACTTTTGAAATGAATGAAAATATGGCGATAATGTTTTGACAGCTTGCTAAAGCTAAAGACTGAAAAAACCAAAACCAAAAACAAAAACAAAAACCAAGCAAACACCCTTTAGGGTTTCAAGGTCAATGTTACTCAGATTATAAATCTCAAAAGAGGGAGAAAACAATATGATATAACAAAATGCTAACAAGGAATATAAGCCACAATTGCTTAGGCTACTATACACAACCTCCATCCCTTATAAAAAAGACAAAAGAGCAAAATGAAATAAATGAAGCGAAACACAAAAGAAAAAAAAAAAAAAGAATAGGAAAGGGTGTCATAAGAAGAGTTCCTGAACCAAAATAAACAAAAGTACCAATGAAAATCAATTTCCACATAATAACAGATTTTCAAAAAGGTACAAAAACTAAGCATTGTAATATAGACTTCCAAAAAGGTAAAAATAAAAATAATAAAGAAGATCTTCTTCCATCTTCATCCCATTAAGTAAAAAAAAAATGCACAACGATGTCCAGCACAAATCCACATCAGACCCTCCCCCAGTCCAATTAGTCTTGACAGTCAGAAATGGCTACCAACCATGCTAAGACAAAACATTACTCTGTGGTTATTCAACATAAGAACAAAATTTGGTTTCGTCACTGTGACAAAGAGGGATCTTTCAACTGATAAATAAGCACATAAGGAAATACAAAAAAAATTAGTAAAAACAGCAAGAGGAAAAAAAATAAAAGAAGATAACATTAACTTTTACTTTGCAAAGCACCAATAGCATACTAGGAATAACAATTGAACAATGAAATGAAATGGTCAGAGTTCAAAGACATTGATATCTATCAACATTTTATTGTCTCCAACTGTTGATTGGAATGGCAGTTTTGATGTGCAAAAGAGATGGAAAGTTTCATATTCATCACATACAATGATCATTTAAGTTCATTTATTAATATACCATATGATATAAAAATGTAATTTGCAGACAATGTTCAAAATTTCATGAATCATAAGTTTCTTTTTGGCCTTTTCCAGGTAAGATTTTTCTTGAGGGATTAAGAAGAAATACACAAACACACACAATCAGACAAATAAAAAAACAAACCACCAAGCACTGACAGAGAAAACAACAAGGAACAATCTTGAAAGCTTCACTCTAAACTGACTGACAAAATACCAATCATGACGAGACAGAATGGAAAAAACCCCCAAAACAACCTCTAACCCAACCCACCACTCAAATATAAAGAAAACGTGCAGTGAAATCACAACTAAATGAAATATAATATCTGTTAAATTGACCCATAGGAATTAATTGTTATATGTTTGCAAGAATAGCTAAACAGCTAGAAAAGAATGTGTGAATAGCAGAAAAAAGTGGACGTATTCCTTCACTGACGAAACATTAATAAGTGTTTTATAAATACCCTGTAACTGGGATTATACAGTAAAATATATTTGAAGTGACATATTGTCTCTAAACATGACATGCAACACGTTCTCCAAACAACAAACATATACACACACACAAAGAGAGGCAACCCCCCCCCCCCCTCCCCCTCTCCCCAAACACACACATTCCGCCCCTCATCCTCCCCTAAAAAATACAGGAAAAAAAAATGCAAAGGAAAACAAAGACAAAACTTTTAACACAAACCTTACAATATCTAATATAAAGTTCTTATCAGTACATAAGATTTTCTTGGCAGTGGAAAAAAAAAAATAATACTAGAAAGCTTAAGAGTTCACTCACTGAAACAGACAAAAAAAGTTCTATTTCAGATAGCAAGTAATATAAAGTAATAAAATCATGTGGGCACAAAAGCATGATGACTTGCAAATAGTAAGGGTGGAAAGGGATCAATGCATATAGGCCTGGACTACAACCTTTAATCCTTCAACACCTGAACACCAAATACACATGCCTATAAACACACACACACACACACACACACACACATACACAAACATACACACACACACGCTCTCACAAACCAAACATATGTACACAAAGCAAAATATACTAACACACATAAAACACAAACACACTCAAACAGTCTGATGGGTATATATGCAGACCCAACCATAGACCAAACAGCAGGTAGTGAAAAGAGAAGCAGTGTTCCAAGCAGCCAATGATATCTTTCCTTGGGGTGAGACTGTCTCCACACGCAACATCCATTTGGCAGATGTGTGGTTTGCCATTGTAAAAATAGGTACATCTGTCTTGTCTATGCCTCAACACATATTTGACTTGTTCATGAAGACTATGTTAACTGATAGACATTCTCATTTTCGGCCTTGAAGTGTGTGTCTTTATCGTACATGATGCAAAGTCTCTAATATTGAATCTTTTGGCATTTAACTTGTCGTCGCACTGAGGAGACAAAAAGAAAAGGAGAGAGTAAGCAAAAATAATATGTATGCGATTAGTGTGGTTTGCGCAAAACAAAAGCATAAAAACTAAAACAGCTATAATAATAACAATAATAATAATAATAATAATAATAATAATAATAATGATAATAATAATAATAATAAAATAATAAATAAATAATAATAATAACAACAACAATAACAATTTAATTTTAAGCATGCCTAAAGTAATTGATAGTGGTAATAAAAATTAAAGCACTAGAATGCTAATTTTACAATGATAAAAATTAAATTACTTGCCACAGCAGTGATTAAGCAACAAGATACCAAGATACCATCCTGTCAACACTGCGGACAGGATTGTCCGTCCTGTGGAAGGAGCAGGCACAACCTCAACCATGGCTATCCGTTATCAGGCCTGTTTGCCCAAATTCTGTCTACTTTCATGAAAGAGAGCTCTTCACCCAACATGAGCCGTCAAACGCACTGTGCCTGTCTAATTTCACTCAAAGTCTAAAAAAGCCAATATCCCTTAATTATGCTTAATGGCTTTACAAGTGTTCCCTGACATGCTTTTTCCATCCGGTAGCCTTCTCAACTCCGTGAGGAATAGACAGTGGAGCAGCCATTTTACAAGCGCATCTCTCTCGCCTACTGACAACATCTTCCACTGCCTACAGTCCGGTACTCTTTATTCCCCTGACTGGGGTGAGAAAATGTGTCTCAAGAGCCTCTTCAAAGAAGTGAGCATTGCACCCCATCACCAGGATTTCAACCTCTGACCTCTCGGTCTTCAGCTTGAGTGCCCACCACAACACCACTTACTCGGTCAACTGCCAGACCTCCATGTTGATGATGTGGAAATCTTCATTGGTGGTAAGGATCTCGTTGTCAAAGGTGGTACAGTTGTGTGAGCAGCCCTTGTCCAAATCACCATCAAGCCACAAGCCAAATATACCCCTGGAAGAGGCAAGAAGAAAAAGGTGTTAAATCCCAGTCTGATAACTAGGTAAACTAAGACTTACTGACAACGCTTCAGCCTCCCTTCAGGGCAAAAGGTAAAGTTGATTTTTCTAAAATATAGACCAAAAAGATCTTTCGCAGATTGTAGGATTTTTTTTTAGCCTTTTTATGTTGTTTTTTGATGATTTTTAAAAATTTGTTATTCATTTTTTTTTTTTATACTATTTATTTAATTTAGATCCATGTTTCTTTCTAACTCACTCTCCCGATCCAATTGCAAAGCTGTCCTTTGTTCCGTTCATGAAGTAGTTGTTGTCTCCCTGCCAGTG
This sequence comes from Plocamopherus imperialis, assembly GCA_039654505.1. Classification (NCBI taxonomy): domain Eukaryota; kingdom Metazoa; phylum Mollusca; class Gastropoda; order Nudibranchia; family Polyceridae; genus Plocamopherus; species Plocamopherus imperialis. The sequence continues at coordinate 12,326 of JBCHJU010234212.1, forward strand.
ATAATGCTGTTGACAAAAACAAAGAGAGAGTTACAAATATTCTTGGGGGAAAATATTCCTTACATGAAATACATGTAAAATACATTGCCGTTTTGGTATAAATAAATTAAAATATAATTTTGTATAAATAAATGAAGGACACATAAAAATGACACATAGGAGAAAAAAAATGTACCTTTTCCAGCAACCCAACTACCTCAGTTCGCCCTCCTCTCAATATAACCCCACAACAGAACAAAACAAAACAAAAAACCCAGCATGAAATAAAACAGCAAACAAAAAACAAAGAAGACAAAAAATAAACAAACAACATAAAACAAAAAAGCAAACAAAAAACAAAACAAAACATAAAAGCAAACAAAAAAACAAAACAAAACATAAAAGCAAACAAAAAAACAAACAAAACAAAACATAAAAATACTTCATGAAACCAAACCAAACTAAACCCCAAACCAAACCCCTGATAAACAACCAACAACCAAATCAGCTCTCATGTGCCAGGTCTATTGCAGACATCGGCTTTCATCGCCTTCTATTTCTCTCTGTTGTCGGTTCTGCTGATGAGTTCATAGTTGGGGGATTCTTTCCTCCTTGCGTAGCTATTCAGAGTGTCTGTATATTTTGTCTTACTCTGACTTTGGTACCCCAAATCTTTCCATACAATATTTGCTTTTCTATTCCATCAGCTCTGTTTATGTGCCCAAAAATTTATAGTTGTCTCTTTCTGATGGTTTTGAGTAGGGATCATTTGTACCTGGCCATTTCCATTCCTTCTTTGTTAGACTTCTTTTCAGTCCATGATATTCTCATAATTCTTCTGATGTACCACATTTCAGCTGCTTCAAGTCTTCTTTTAAGGTCTTCAGCCAGCGTCAAGCATTCACATCGGTAAAGTTTGGACAATATGAAGGCTTTCAGAGTGTTGATTTTGGTGCTCAGTCTTATATTTCTATTGGTAAAGATGGACTTCATCATAGTGAATGTGTCTTTAAACATAGCTATAGCTATCTTGTTGTTTTATAAAACTCCCCCTTGCTGCCTCCTCCTTATCCTTCACCATCCTCTGAATGAATCAAATTACTGAGACAGGGTATTATAATATTATTATCAAGCAAGCCCTGTACTTGAATTCCGACCAACTGAAACATCACAGGGTGTAATTACTATTAGTATCATGTTTATAACAGTCAAGTGCATCTCATCCAGACAGAGAGACACAGGCCCTAAAAACCTGCTGAGGACAACCTGCCCTTAGTTATTAGAGAAGCTCCTTCTACTGACCATTTCAAAAGATTATTGTAAAATTCTTCTCTTTATCAATTGAGTTGGCCAAAACTTCCTTTCATGATCTCCTTTTATAATTGAATTTTACTAGATTTACAGGTGTCAAAGTACGTCATCCCTAATTACGCCACAATATTTTTCACCTGCAATATCATAAAATTAATAGTTTCATGCCTTCATTACCAATGAGGTTGTGTGCTTTTAAATTGAAATGAATTGTATCAATGTCTTGCTTCCCAATTTTCTATAGTTTACAGCATCTCAGAGCTTGTTTTTTCTTGGATGTGGCCATTTAATTTTTAATTTGTTTTAACAATGTTATTATTCCTTTCTTAAATCATGCATAAAAGCTAGAGCTTGTTCCTCAAATGAGTAATGCGTGCTATGTCGATATACATTCTTTTACTATTATTTTTGTTACTGTTATCATAACCCACCATGAGGCATGCTCACTGGCAACACTATTCAATAATTCTCGCAAACTGAGGAAGAACCAATGACTTACCTTGAATTCTGGGTAAAATGTGAAGAGAAATGTGGACCCTGAACCATAAAATCCTTCCGATATATGAATTGTGTTACTGAGGTAGGCGCCAAATATCTGGAGAGACAGAGAAGGCCCACAACATTATGAGCAGTGATCTCAGCACATTCTTAAAGGGTTGAATGGAAAGACCCACAAACACCTCAGGCACACGCCGCCGATGCTAAAAATTGAAACTTCCACCATGACCTGTCAATTTAATGCTCGTTCTCTGATTAATTAAAATCCGTATATCATTGATTTTCTTATGCTGCTTTGTTGTTGTCATTAGCGTCTTGATATTTTATAACCACTGTCAGTTAATTGTTGTTACTAATGTCATCACTATTATCGGCACGATTATTTGCATAAATATCATAGAATAAAATTCCAATCACTGTAAAATACAGAAGACAATGAAGATTAGATTTTATTATACAACTGACATCTATATCAGTACCAATACCATGAACAGTACTATTATCCCCACCATAATTAGCACCCGACGGAATGTGCTCTTACTACACAACCACCCTTATCATAATTATACTTTTGAGGGTTTTCTTATTATTGCTCCCCCTAATACTTATAATGATTGTCATCATCTTCACCATACAAAATCCTCCCTCTCACTTTCATCATCATGATTATCATTATAATCATCATCCTCCTCCTCACCATCATCCTCATAATCAAAAATTCCTTATTACCCCATCACTATCACCGCTTTGAAACATTTCAGCTAAAAACTCTCCACCAAACTGTCCACCCAGCACAATATGCCAACACCTACGTTGTGGTCAGTGTCCATCAGGCACAAGACCACAGGGTAGCTGTCGTCCATCAGCCTCATCTCCCGGTAGAGTTGCTGGAGGCTGAAGCCATGCTTGGAGGTGGAGAAGACCAGGGCCCAGTCATAGCCCACCGACATGTTCCTTGGCAAAGCAGTCATAAGCTGGAAGGTGGCCAGGAACAAAAACAAGGATGAATTTAAAAACTAAAAAGACCAAGCCGCTCTCTATTTAATGTTGACCATTTCTTGTGCCTACTTTTCATTTAGTAAAGTAAAGTTCTATTGAAATGTCAACAACAGTGCCAGGCACATGCGCACACACAGAAAGAGAGAGAGAGAGAGAGAGAGAGAGAGAGAGAGAGAGAGAGAGAGAGAGAGAGAGAAATAGAGAGAGAGAGAGAATGAGAGAGAGATAGAGACAGACAGACAGACAGAGACAGAGACAAAGACTGAGACATAGACAGAGAAAGGCAGGAGAGAAGAGAA
>JBCHJU010235322.1:0-14817 GCA_039654505.1 Plocamopherus imperialis
CAACTCCCATCTTCGACACTCGACAAACCAACGGTGGAACGTTTCAGGATCTCACTGATGGCCCTGAGCTGAAACCTGCCCTTTGCAAATAAATATTCAGATTCAGATTCAGAAGAGACGCAGCTGTCTAAATCTTATCTTGTCATAAGATGGAGGTGGATGCCATGCAAGGAAATATGAATGTTGAGTAGTACCAAGGGTGTAAATTTGTATATTCAATTAATCTTATCTTAAAGAAAAAAAATCATAAAGATTGACTTAACTGATGACCTTTAATCGAAAGTAATAGTCTGCTGAAATATTTTAAAACGCAGATTTAAAATTTACAGCTTTTTTATCTTATTTTGAATGCCAAATATAGCAACGCATTAAGAATTTTTACTCTTATAGTCGATCTTGTTTTCTTTCTGTTCTTATGAATCAGGACTGCATCAGCTGTTTACCACTTTCTTACGGTACGAGATCAAATCCAGACAGAGGCCCTTGAGCCCTTGGTCATTCGCCAAACCATCCCAGTGTGCATGGACCAATACAAGAATGTTTTCTCAACTACCAGGTAAAACACTGTGGCCTATACACTGGCATAGGGTGAAAAGGCATTGATGATGATGATGATGATGATGATGATGATGATGATGATGATGATGAGGTAAAATACTAGGTGCGAGACTTGGAGCAGCCAGTATGGCTGAATGCAAGGCAATTTACCCTATCAATTTTTAGGATTAACAGCTCTCTTCATCATAAAATGGATGGATTATGATTGTCTAAAGATTTGACATGCCGTTGTTTTAGTATTTCAGTACGGTACACCAAAGAGAAGCAATGGTTTGTATATTTGACATATGGACCTTTTATTTGTTTTTATTTGCACAAAGGTTTTTAATTTCATGATATTATTCTTAACTTTGAACCTTCTGAACCCTATGTCAATTTTTTTTAAAATTCAAATTTCAATATTCAAAAGGATCCAATCCATCGTTGACACTCTTTGTTGCTCTGTTGTCAAGTTGTAAGTGTCACTGACAAAACCACTACTGGTTGATGGAAAAGACAAATGCATAAAGTATTATTTGCTCTTTCAAGTCTAAAATAAAATTGCTGATATATTTATCGTGGATAACTGCTTCTGCTCAAAGTTTCGGCCTTAAAATGCATTGTTATATGTACATGTATTAGTGTGATGATTGTTATTGTTTTGGTTTCATTTTTGCAGAGTTCCAGGTGAAGAGATTGATACTCTAGTGACATATCCACCAAGCAAATCCCAGGTCTGTAAAAGTTTGCTCTGAAGTATGAATATAATTTGAATATGGGGTCAGAAAATTACAATCAACACAACTCAAATAAAACCCCACATCCAAACAAACATTGAAAAAAGATCCTTCAGTTTTGAGCCAAAAAGGTGAGATATTTTATTTATGTATTTATTGCTGTTGTTTTTGTTCTGTTTTTTTTTGGGGGGGGGGGTTTCATTTTTTTTCTTTTGTTGACATACATTTAAATGATCTTCATTCTTAAAAACTTGAATGAGAAAGATTTCCTCTTTATTTGTGTGAGCTGAACTTTTAAAATGGTTTCTTCCAAATCTTTCAGCATATTGTAGTGTGCAGGCATGGTTTTTTGTACAAAGTGGATGTGATTGATTTATGCGGTCGTCCAGTTTGTCCCAGCCTCATTGAAGGGCAGTTTGAAATGATCATTGAGAACGCTGACAGTCTTGTAGCTGCTGGTGAGTGCTAGTGTCTTTACCTTCTAAACTGCCTAGGCCCTTAGAATAGATGTGTGTAGATTTGTACTCAACATGCTGTTACTTAATTGGAAAAATTAAACTGAAACTTGCAACAATGAGATCAAAATACTAAAGCTTATTTTCAGGCGTTGACAGAAATGCTTAGTAAAATGGTTTTTCCAGCTTCATGCTCAGAAGACGCAAAATTTTCCATTTAGTCACTATGAGCTTTTCGCATCCCTGTTGAAAGCCTTGTTAAGCCTTGGCTGCCTTCACCAAATCTGGTTTGACTTTATTTCAGCCTAGATTGTGTTGGTTAAGGACATGATAGCTTTGTTGTTTCTTGCTGATTTGAGGTGTAGGATTTGTCAAGAGGCCTCAAATGCTGGTTTCGGAGGGTAGGGAGTAGGAGCTGGGTGAGGTGGACGACTTAACAAAATATGTTGGAAGCATTGTTTACAGGTAGAGAGGAGCTGATAAAACAAATTAAAAATGCGGGGATTGCATTAAAAGTCCTGCACAAGATCCGGAAAGTATCTAAAATCAACTTGAAAACAAAGCCCAGAATACATGTATTCAACTTAAATGTGAAATTTTTGTTAAACCTGGAGAAGCACTCAAAATATCACAAGCCATCTTCAGATATTTATTTTTCTAGCTAGAATAGTCAATTTTGCATTTTGTACAAAGCATAAAGTAAAGCATTTTTATTCTTAGACATAATTTTTTTTTTCTTTTTTTGTTTTTTTTTTTTTACAAATAGGCCTACTGCTGTGTAACACAAAGAAGAGCAATATATCTCTTTTAACATAATAGAGATAAAAGAGATACGAAGCACTTCTTTTTTGCCATTGCTGGATACTGTTGATCCTAACTGTTTTAGCACAGCACCAATCAAATAGACACCACCAATCAGTGCAATGTAAAATTTTAGATAGCTTTATGGATTATTAATCTTCTAAAAATTTATTTGTGTAGATTTTGCTGAAGGATAACAATTAAGTAGATTTTTAAAAGCATGGCCATGTTATAACTGGTAATTATGTCCAAAGATTATCATTCATGTATTTCTGTATTGATTTAATTATTTTCTTTTATATTTTTAATTTTTTGCCTTGTACTGTTTTGTAGGAAACACGCCAGAGAGTGAAAGATTGATACCAGTGTTGACTTCCCAAGACAGAACAGAGTGGGCCAGAACAAGGACAAAGTTCTTTTCGTCGGGCATTAACAAGGAAAGCCTTCACTGGGTCGAGTCAGCCATTATGTTTGTACGTATTTGGTTTCACTGACTTTACTTTTTGATTCCTGTGCAATCATCAGTGGGGTTGGATGTCTGTTTCTGAGGAGGTTGGGGTTTTTGCTAGGATATGGGGAGGAGGAGGGGGAGGTTCCTGCTTTTTGTTGTTGATTTTGTTGTTTTAAATTTTGTTTGGCGTTGTTGTTTTTTGCTTTTATAGTAAAGGCATGAAAATCCAATTTCTATATTTCTATGGAAAATTAAAGAAGAACCTTGACAAAGCAATCCATGTGCACCCAATTAAATTGTTAATGATATTGAAATAAAACAATTTTCAGCAACAATGTCAGTTTCGCAGTTGAGAGTTTGCCTGGGGTTTGTTTCGTATGGTTAGTATTTGTATTAAAAAAAAAAACAAACTTTCTAAATATAGTGCAAGTGTATAATTTTTTCCTTGAATCGGAATATCAACATTTGCTGCTCTAATGCACCTTGCAAAGTCATTGCATGCATTGTTTACATTGAAAAGGGTAATAACGAATTGATAAAGCATTTTCATATTGTTTGTCCCTTTTCCTCTATTTACTGACCTGCAGGTTTTGCTTGAGTCCAAGTCCTATGAAGATCTGTCATCCCGGGCCTCTTGTCTCCTTCATGGGCAGTCCTATGGCAACTGGTATGACAAGAGTATTCAGGTTGGTGGACTTTTGACTTATTCACTGGCTGTATTAAACATTTAGACCTTTCAAACCTATTGCCCTATAGGGCCCGAGCATATCCCCGTGTCTGTAGCTTGAAGCAGACAGTGAAGGAAAGTTAATGAAAAATACTTCAATGAAACCATTCATCTTAAAATTTTCAATAGGCATCTTTCACTTGATACCAAATAAATACTCAGTTCAACCGAGTTCAACTGAGCTCATATGCTATTTTGAAGATTGCAACTTAAATTAAAGGTCAGCATTAGGAAAACAAAAATTCAAATACACAAACAACTACCATAAATCAGTTTATTGATGTGTGAAAATAAAAACCCTCGTCAGATGTCACATTTGGCAGGAAAGCTTTTTTGGGGGTTTGTTTTTTTTTCCACCAGATTGCATTAGCATGTCATAATAAATTTGATTGTGGGTAATTTTTTATTCTTCCTCCTTTTTCTTTCTGCAGTTGATTAGCATGCCTGATGGCCACATTGGTTTGAACTGTGAACACTCTTACGCTGATGCCCCAGTTATAGCTCACGTCTTTGAGTTCAATTTGACTTATGAGTGAGTTTTTTTTTTTGCATTTGAATTGTTTTTTGGAGTACACTATAATTATGTCGACGTACTATTCTGAAAATTTAGAGGTTTTTACCTTTCCTTTTCTTTCTTTTTTTTTTTAAGAAAATGTTTATCATTGGAAGACCATGTCATCTGAATTCTTTAGGCCTTTCTTTCCTTTTTTTTTTTTTTTTAACAAAGCAATGTGCCTTTTTTACGATAAACTCCACATTGAATTGAATTATTGACATCTAAAGATTATTTGTCCTTTTTTTTTTTACTGTCAAAAGACGGATACTGATAAAGTATATTTGCATGAGGTGTGATAGAAAAACTGTTGTACTTTTACTAATTTAAGTTATGATATAAAAGATTTATGTGTTCTAACTATTTACATCAATATTTTTAAATATAAATGAATGAAACATTGACATGGAAATAGTCAGGGAGATTGAAGAGCAACTTGGAAAATAATCTTGTTGTAAGGAACGCAACCTGAAGTACATCTTGAAGTTTGCTACGGCATGAAATAGTTATTGAGCACTTTATGAACTTTTAATGTAATATTTAGTAATTCAAGTTTCCTAGATGTCATCCCCAGTCATCGACCATTACCACTTCTGGTAATCATGAAGAGCTCGAAATTGTCACACAAATATTTTCTTGCCTCAGTGTTTTTGAGTCATTTTTGACACTGTTTCAGTGAATTTTTTAAAATTGCTTTGAGGAGGCATGACTTCATTTAATGGGCAACAGGTGGGACGTTTAAGTTTATTATCTCACTGACTACTGATACCGCTACATTTCGGGTAGGGCCGTCCATCTTAAAACTGCAGATACTGGAGGGTCTCTGGAAGGGACTTTGCCTCTCTATTTCTACGACTACTACTTACCAGCTTACTAGCGGTATGGGCAGTTTGCACAACTCAAGTGACATGATAATTTACCAGAGTTATGCTCCTTGGACCATTAGATGGCCAACTGAATTTTTTTCTGGAATGAGTCAGTTCCTGTCTACTTTCACTTTCTCAGCCGTTTCTAAAGAGACTTCCTTACCAAGAAAAATTATTTCATTTGAGTTAAATAAATTGTTAATATTGTGTTCTAGTTATATTATTTGTTAAGTGTTTTTGATTGCTGTTTGAATGAAAAAGAGCAAAAAACCCAACACAACGTACCTAAACAAGCAACAATGAACACTGATTGGCTGATTTCATGTTTTTATTTTATCGTCAAAAATTGGTCATTTTTGAAAAATCATAAACTAGAAGCTTTCATAGATATTCAAAAGCTTTTTACATGAGTATATTATCACATGTAAATAGACAACACAACGAGTCTCCATGCACAAAAGTTGCTTTTTCACAAATTTTTCAAAACTCCCTAAAATTAAAAAACCCCGGCAGTCATGTGTAAATCAAGTTTCACAGGCTTGGGAGTCAATGATTTAAATATATCATGCAAAAACAATGCCATTTGGAAGCTTGAGGCCGTATGAAATGCTGAGAGAGTGTAGAAGCAGATGATTTAAATGAATGCCCTCACTCTTTGTATGTTCCCTTGGCAGAAACGTTTAAAAGAAATGCAAAAAAATTTTTTTTAATAGATAAATATATTTGTCATTGATCAACAAGGCTGTGTAGAGCCTGCATTTATAATCACCATAAGGTTAATTAAGATTAGATCAAAGGTTGAACGCTTTACCTTATGAAGTATCTTTAAATTTTGAAAGCGTGCGGTCATTTATAGGCTTTTCGTTTTAGTTGTCCTATCTGATATGTCATATAGAGGGTATTCCTAAATGATATTTTGTTTGTTGCCTTCCTTAGAGTGATTAAGAAGTTGCATGATGAGGAAGGCCATTGTATGGATCCCTACACCACCCCACAGTCTCTCCTGAGGAGTAAACCAACTCTCCTTCAATGGGAAGTCAACAAGGAGCTGGCAGATTGCATTGAGAGGGCCCAGAGCAATGCTGAAAAGGTGATCAGCTCATTGGGGATAGTTGTCTAGATCATTGTGGCCTAATTCTTCAAAGCGAGGCTTGAGTCGTTATTTTAGGTTTTGGCTCGATTTTACTGAACATTTTGATACCAAATTGATCAAAATTGTCTCCTCTATTTGAAAAAAAAAACAACAAAAAAACCCCAACAAAACCCACCCTGCAAAAAAACTAAACAAAAACAATTTGCAAATTGTATGATACAAGATTGAAGAGGTTTGCCTTGAAATGAGCAAAGAGTCTGGTGCAAATCACTTTTTGCTCCATATCATGCAAATGTAAATCATCAATTTTCCAAAATATATTAGTGTGATGATTTCCTCTGACACAAATCAATCTTACATAAAAGTTCTCAGCTGGATCCTTACCAAGGAATAGTTTTCTTAAGATCCATTTTGTTTTATTCAGGATCAAAGGCATAGTCTTATTGAAGATGGAAGGTTAATTGGACTGTTGTGCCTATAGTCGGTACTTGGTGAAGGTTCCTGGCAGTGGTCCAGGCATTGTTAAGTTATATCCCCAAACATAAGACCACTAAGAATGGTGGATATGGTGATATAAATGGGAAAAAAAACCAAACCAACAAGCCAAATGAATGACTTTTCGAAAACTTGCCAATGGATGCCAGATTACCGGATTTGTCTGGAAAACTGGAATTTGGGTTGTTTTTTTTCAATTGTGCTTTGCCAAAATTTATTTTGGGATTAAACACAGTATCTCTTAACATACTGAGTGCTTCAAATGAATTTAAAAAATCAAGAAGTGAATTTGTAGGAATCAGATTTTTCAGAAACTGGCACCCATGAGCTTGCATCAAAAAGGAAATTTGCTTTACTTTTTACAATTTCCTTTATTCCTTTCTGACTCTGATGAATTCCTTTTTTTTTTTTTAAAGAACATAAATGACTTGGACTTGGTGCTATTCGACCATAACAATTTTGGTAAAGGAGAAATGAAAAAGGCCAAGGTCAGCCCTGATGCCTTTATACAGATGGCCCTCCACACCACTTACAGGAAGACGACTGGAGCCGCAGCTCTCACGTATGAGGTAAGAGATGGACCAAGACAGACCTTGGGTGTGTTCAGTTTGACTAAGAGAGTGATGGGTTTGCCTGGCGACTCATGGATCCGAAATCCTGTAAAGTTGTATTCAATGATTGTCCGTGACATTGTTTTGCCAGTTTTTTTATGTAAGCGATCTCTCTCTAATGCATCAAGTAACCAGATATTGTGAAAAATGTGTAATTTCTCCATTTGCAAGTTTTGCCATTGAGAGTAGGAATAAAAGTCCCTGGGTCTGTGATTTGTGTATATAGCTGTATTTGCTTTTCCTGCCAAGTTACCAAGTGTGCCACTTTACCATCTCTAAGATTGGCCTTACTGAATGTACAAATCTGTGATTTGTGTATATAGCTGTATTTTCTTTTCCTGCCAAGTTACCAAGTGTGCCACTTTACCATCTCTAAGATTGGCCTTACTGAATGTACAAATCTACGTTTCAAGCAAATGCTGAATGACTTAGTTTTATTATTTTGCTTCTTTTTTTTTTTTTTTTTTCATGAACATCTGACCCCAAGTGGATTTATTTTAGTATTCTCCTTAGGTCATTTCTCCTTTAGATCTAGGCCAATATAGATTGAGGATTTGTCACAGATTTAGTCAAAACTCCTAGAAGATTAATCATGATTGTTTTGTCCCTGCTTCTTTCTTTTTTATACTGTAATGTGACAACCATTTGCGTTTTGCATCTCCAGGCATCGATGACGAGGCTGTTCAAACACGGGCGTACTGAAACTGTCCGGTCCCTCAGCAAGGATGCCAATGCCTTTGTGGAAGGCTTCCTGGACCCAGAGCTGCCCAAGGAGGAGAAGCAAGTCCTCTTGAGGAAGGCCTGTGAAAAGCACGCGGTCATGTACAAGGACGCCATGACGGGCAAGGGCCTTGACAGACACCTGTTTGCTCTCTACGTCGCCAGCCGAGGTTTAGGCATTGTGAGTCGTTCGTTAACCAGAACAATAAGTAATTAATTAAATGATGGTAATTGAGTCTGTACAATACATGTGTACAATCAAGCCGGCCCAAAGCGGTCACCTAAGTTCACACAAATGTGGGCAGGTTGAATGCTGTGGGCACAGATGGAATAATGACTCGGCAAGACTCTGTGGGCAATAGGCATCTGCCCTTGTCTGTAATATACTATATACTATTCTATATACTAATTGAAACTAAAAAGCTCGAAGCCCATTTTTAAAGCAATAGCTACCTTCTTCCATAAATTTAAGGATGGTAAAAAAATAGCACCAAGCTACAAAGTAAGCTCAGCAGAGAGGCATCCTGTATAACTTCTAGACACTGCACTCGTAAGGCAATATTTAGAATTGAAAAATGAACATCTAGATCTTTTGGAGCGGAACAAAGGCTGTCGCCATTCATCTCTATAATCCCATCCCCATTGGCTCTTCTAACCACCCCTCATTTTCTAATCATACCCATGATCTCTGCATTTAAATTTCACCACATGCTTTCTGAATTACTCATACAAAGTTTGTTAATATCTTCCGTTAATTCTATTGTAACTGAATATCTTCACTGTTGTGTACAGTTAACATGAAATGTATTTTTTTGTTCTTAATCAGGACTGTGAATTCCTGAAGAAAGTACTTTCCATCCCATGGACTCTATCTACAAGTCAGCAGCCACAACAACAGGTCAGACAGGGCTAAGGGGCTATACATAAATAAACAAAATGGCCGGGCACCAAGAAGTCTAATTATTAGCACAGTTATTATGTAAACAAAGGTCGGCAAAAAGGGTTCATTGACCTTCTGTCTTGTTGCATAGAAATGGTGATGATGATGATGATGATGATGATGATGACGATGTCATCATCATCATCGTCATCATCATCATTACCTAGTGTTCTAATTCAGTATGCCGGATACTAAATGTGTCAAAGCAAGACATTGTGTCATTACTTTGTTTGGGGTTAAATGTGTTAGAGCAAGAGATTGTTTATTTAGTAAGGTATTTAAATATAAGTTATCTTGAAAGAATATCCATATTAAATTAGACATTGTCATAGCACAAATTTTCTTTGATCCTAGAAATAAGTATGAGGCATTTAGGGACATAAATTTAGGGAATGTATTTGCTCAGTCAGTAAGAAGCGAGGCGATTCGGTGCCACTGTCCCGGGTTCCAAATCTCAGTGGATCCAAATTTTTCTTCCTTATTTTTCTTCCCTCTGTGTTTGCAATAATTTTTTATGGGGCTCATTGAAATTGTCTAGATGTAGTGTGTCAGATCTATTTCATTGTACTACAGTGCAGTCCACATATAACGGCATGGGCTATAACGGAACCCCGGATATAACGGCACTTTCCCCAAGCCCGTTTTTTCTTCTAATAAAGAACAGTAAACAAATTCTGATATAACGGCATCCATGAGCTTTATTTCGTTAATATCGGCACTACAGGTACATGGAGCTGTTAACAATACAGGCAATTAACGATTAAAAATTGTTAGTTCCGCGCTCAGAAGCCAACAAAAATGCCTCTCAAGTCTGTCAAGTGTGTTGCGCAGTTATCACACTGATAATGGCCCGTATAACCTTACCAGCACCCCCCTTCTCTTCTTCTGTCCCCTTTCCCCACTACTCGCACCATCTGAGCGCCTGTCTCAGTGGGCTTCTGTACATCTGAGTACAGTGTACAACGATGCTCAGTTATAACAGCACTCGGATAAAACGGCACTAAAACGAGAGTCCCGTTTGTGCCGTTATATCCGAGTTATACTGTATTTATTGTTAGGGTGGGTAGGATGGTGCCTTTGGTCTTGTTATTACGAAAGCACAGACATACACAGTTGAAGGTCAACACTCATCTGGTTTCTATGAATTGCTGCAGTTACAATTCACCACATCAGCAATTAAGACACATGATTTTCGTTGACTTATGTGAGAAGAAAAAAAATAATTAGCAACTAAAAAATGGCTAATTCTAACTTATCTTGTCCAAAAACTGTTGGTGGTATCCTGAAAAAGTGGGAAGATATAGAGCTTTCAGTTTAGAGTGAGTTGGGGGCGGTTTTAATTGATAATGGTTGCCACACTGATGTAGTATCAATGCAGTTGTTTAAATCTATGACACAATATTACTAGAGGCCACTGACTGTCCAGAGAAAGCCTTTATGGAATTTGAAGCTTTTCAAAATTGGTGAGCCATCTATGAATGAATATGGATCCATGTATAAACAGTCATTAAACAATATTCTCATTTCCCCTTTTCATTTGAACAGATCTCATGGTCACCGTCGTGCACAGACCCCAGGTTCAAGGACCAGCTATGTCCTGGAGGCGGTTTTGGCCCCGTGGCCAACGATGGTTATGGCGTGTCATACATGGTGGCTGGCAATGAACGCGTCTTTTTCCACATTTCCTCACGCAGATCAGCTCCCGGGACAAGCTCCAGCCGCTTTTTGGAAAATTTGAAGGAAACTATGCAAGACATGAAGAACCTGTTTCACTAGCTTTACTTTCGGCCTGCCATGGTTTTCTTTTTCTCGGCTGAGTTACATTTCTGTTTTCTTAAACCCATGTCACACTCCTGTTGATGTTTGGGTGTCTTTGGTGGCTTTAAAGTTTCTTCACTGATGCTTTCTAGATCATGTCGATGGCAATAGTATTCTCAGCCGAACCACTTTCCAAAGATTTTAGTACAATTTTTAATTGCTTCTTTTCAAAATTTTATTTTGTGATAGAAATTTTTTTTTTCAGCTGTGTGATTTCTTGTAATACCCACTTTCTATGGTCACAGTAATTTTCCTGCTTTTTATTTGAATGCAGAACAAACTCCTTAATCATGAATAATAGAGTTAAGAAAAACATCATGAAAATTGAATATGTTTATGCCTTTTTTTTTTTCCGATTTGCCATTATCAGTTTTTCATTTGTCTGCATGATAGTGCATAAAGTGAATTGCACCAAAAAGAATCTCATTTAGAAACTGGTTTGCCAAGTTTTATAAAATCCTTCGCTAGGAAAGTCTGTTGATTATTTTTCAGATATGTCCTAGTTATTTGTTTTACGATAATTGTTTATTTTTATCAGAAAGCCTATAAGATAATTATGCTTTGTGCAATCAAAAACTCGCTGAAAGGACTAGTGCTGTTTACACTGGACATCACATTGCACATACCTTACAGCAGTCAACTGGTCTGTCATCAATGAATACTCTGTCACATATGCACAGTTGGTTCTGTGAAGCTTGAAAATGTCACTCATTTTCTGTGAAGGCATGATTAGCTTTGTGATATTTTGTTTGGAAGTATGTAAACAAATTTTACAAAATTGCTCAAAAATTATTTAAATGATATACTTTGGAAAAAATTGAATTGTCATTAATCTAGTATGAATGCATTTATCTTGACACACGTCAAGAAATTTTTTTTTGTGATATAACTGACCTTAGTGTTCTGAAAATAATGTATGAAAACTATGTTGTAAAGTGATCTATTATCTCTGCCTCAAAACACCTTAACAGATGGAATTATTTATTGTTTGAGTGAAGTGACGATGATTTAATCAGAAAATATTGCTTTCCAAAAAGAATGTCTCACATGGACTACACTGTATCTTCCTGAGTGTGTTTCTTGTTTGAAAGGAACATTTCAGAAGTTTCATGGTGTTGTATTGTTGTGATCGGTAAAAAGAAATAGATCTAGGTGTTGTATTTTTCTTTAGAGTATTTCTGTGGAAAAGGTTATTTAAGTCCACTTGTTCTATGAATGACGGATCAAAAGGAAATATGAATATGCAATTTTATAGGAACAAAATGTACTCATTAATGCTCAAGAAGTTTCCAGTTTTGAGAAATTCCAGTGACAATGACCTGTTTTAATCCATTTTTTTTTATTGACCTTCAAATGCTCAATTTGTAGTTGTTTGCAATGAGTTGTTAAAAGTAGGAATATCAGGGAGGGGAAAAGATTGGGGGCGTGGTGCAAAAGTGAAACTTTCACCTTATGTCATATATATCTGTTAACATAGATTTTTATCCTCAAAGAATCTGACAGTTGATTTTCAACTTGTTAGAGTGGTGGTCATGTTCATGGTGCATTTCAATTCCATCGATTTGGAGAGCCCAGCACCTGGAAAACTGGATTCAATCTCCAGGATGGACTTTGAATATCACGTTCCTGCCGCTCATTTTCAAAATGAGAACAAAATCGCTGTGTCATGTGATATTGTCATTTCATAAGGACTTATTGAGCTCATTTGAAGATATATATATTTTTTTTTTTTATTATTCTGTTTTTGTATTACTATTTCATGAATGAAAGACTATCCTTTCACTTTCCTTAAACAAACCAGTCACAATCTCAAGAACAAGAGAGTGGCTATTTATGTATCAGGGCCCCTCGATAAATTGTTTAATTTCCTAAAGTCTCCCATAAATGTCGCATCTTAATGTAGTATATTAGTGAAAGAAGATGATGTTTGTTATGCTCATGATGTAATTACCAAGTTGTGTAGCCTTTCCCTTCCATTTTAATACTCCCATCCGTAGCTATTTGGCAGAGTGAGATTTATCATGCAGTACGCAACTCTATCTCACTGGCAGAATTAATACATTTTGAATGGTCACAATTTTTTATTACACCCATACAATTTGACATGGAACAATTTTGAAAAAGTTACTTAAATAAAGAGTGTCATCCATTCTAGGTAAAAAAAAAAAAAAAAAAAAGAATATGGTAAAGTTTGGCTTGTTAGTTTCATTTTTTGGTTTTATCCAATGTATTTCAATTATTTGACAGCACCTTGAGCTACCAAGGGAGGGCATTGTTTAAATATGATAGAAATTTGTGTTTTGTTGTTTCTGGGGTTGGCTGGGGTTTTTTTTAGTTGTTCAAAAGGAGACGTGTTTGTGTGAGAAAAGACAACAGTCCATTTTTTTATGTTTGATCTTTGTAGGAAACAACAACCAATCCTGTTTAGTCAAATGGCTCTAGTCATTTTCATAAGCTAGACCTCAAATTTCGGTAGATAAACTTAGTATGTATTGAGTCGTTTTATATTCAAAAATGTCAGACAGCATGAGATGAATACTCTGTATGAAATCATTACCGTTATTGATCTACATCTAGAAATTACTTTTTTTTTTTTTTACCTATCATTCATGAGTTTGAGAAAATGAAATTGTGATTTATAATATAATCTGTTACTCCTGATGAACAAAATACTACTGTAATATATTTTGACAATCCTTTCCATGTACTTAAAAAGGTTTTTCATTAGCTCCCTACTTCAGCTTACTTCTCTATTCTCTCTGTACCTTCAGGCTAGCAGCTATTTTAAGTCGATTGTCCCAGGACAGACGTTTTGTATTCAGCTCTCAGAACCTTATCATGAAGATACTTTTCTTTTTAACTTTCACAAGAGCTTAGTAATGTAATATAACAAACAAACAAAAATTAACTTGACACTTTAGTTCAAGGTATTCGGTTCATGAAGAAAATATTCATTTTTCTGTGAAACTTGATATTTTTTATTTTCCAACTTAAGCATCAACAGTATGACTGCCAAACTGTCATTGACCTATTTAGGAACAATCCTCACATATCATGTATGTGTAAGTATTAGAATTAGTATGGAACAAGCCTTATACATCATGTATGTGTAAGTATTAGAATCAGTATGGAACAATCCTCACATATCATGTATATGTAAGTATTAGAATTAGTATGGAACAAGCCTTATATATCTTGTATGTGTAAGTATTAGAATCAGTATGGAACAATCCTTATATATCATGTATGTGTAAGTATTAGAATCAGTATGGAACAATTCTTACATCTCATGTATGTGTAAGTATTAAAATCAGTATGGAACAATCCTTACATCTCATGTATGTGTAAGTATTAGAATCAGTATGGAACTATCCTTACATCTCATGTATGTGTAAGTATTAGAATCAGTATGAAACAATCCTTACATATCATGTATGTGTAAGTATTAGAATCAGTATGAAACAATCCTTACATCTCATGTATGTGTAAGTATTAGAATCAGTATGAAACAATCCTTACATATCATGTATGTATAAGTATTAAAATCAGTATGAAACAATCCTTACATCTCATATATGTGTAAGTATTAGAATCAGTATGAAACAATCCTTACATATGTATGTGTAGGCCAAAGTATTAGAATTATTATGTTCATCTGAACAATTCAATCTCTTCGATGCCATCGTATTCCATTGTACAATAATTTATTGGCTCAAATTGAGCCAGTTGGTTTTTGTGAAATATTGAAGTGAAACTTTGTCCAGTTTCTGTTTTTGGACAATATAATATTGAAGTAAAAATTTAGTTATATAAAAAAAAATTCCAGTACCGGTATGTCCTTTATTTTCAGTGTAGTGGAAAAGATTCCAGTCAGTGAAAGGTGAATGGTTTTGTAGTTCAACAGCAATGGCCTTGACCTTGACATGGATAAATGTGCTAAAGGTTAAAGAACTCTAAAAATGCCTATTTTAAAATTTTGTTTTCAAAAGCTGGTTATTATCAGATGTTTTGAT